>JAMQGT020004399.1:0-15563 GCA_024447675.2 Pterophyllum scalare
GGTTATCTTCTGCCTTCGTTCAGTTACGTATTGCTATCACAGGTGTCTAAAAGCTTTTCAGTCCTTGTTCATAATTATCTGTTGGAACCAGTGTTGAACGTGTTGTTCAAAAATAATTATGTAATTCTTAATCACAGGAGATAGACACATTATTGATAATTTGCATGAATAAAGCACAAAGCAGGTCTGGGATTTTGGAAGGGGAACTTTTTTCACAATGCTGCATGCTCACTCGCATGTATAGTCGGGTTTCCATTGCTTAATTGAATTTGGCCCTTGTTTCACCCCATTTAGAATATGAACAGTGTTAATAAAAACTAATTGTGACTGTGGCTCAGGCAATGGAGAAGCCACTATTATAAAGTGCCTGTAATGCTGTTAGCTGTAAATTATACTGTTTTTCAGTAGATATGCTTACATTATACAGACTTTTATGCTGCTTCTTTTAGCCTATATGCACTGTGTGAGACATGCTCAATATTAAAGTCCTCATGAAATGGAAAAACCACACACTGTACATAAAAGACAGACACAGTCACAACAGCGCCGCTCACTGGCTTGAGGACTGCTATTTTGAAGCCTAGAGTTTGGTCTTTTGGACAATGCCATCTCGATTCTGTTTATTTTATGTAATTATTTATTTAACATTATTATTTTTAAAACCAGATGTAACAATTTTTGAACAGGAGAGGGATGGGGAGCCGCAAGGTCCATCAATAATTTGTGGATTCATAGGATGCTAATTTTGGCTACCAAAAAACCCTTTTGGCACCTGCCCGTCACTCAAAGTGGCCACACCCAAAATAATGCATAATTTTTTTGTGTTAATGCAGCAATTGGTTGTGTTATCACCTTGACAGATTTCCAGTATTGCTTCAGGTGTTGTGATTATGTGAAATCTTTGGAAGGTGGTCCTGACAACAAAGTTCTGGCGACCCCTGTCCTACATGATCACCCTGTGAGCCTGTTGTATATTCACAGTGAGGCATTTTATTTTGTTAATAACTAAATCAGTTTGATGTCCTTTCAAGGAATACAAATGACTCTTATTTTTTTGAAGTTTGCAGCCTTTCTACTTGATTGCAAGTGATGTCTTCCTCTCCAAGAACAGATCCTGTTCTTTGGTCTGTTTTTTTAAAGGAATTTTGTGATTTTTAGTGAACTGAAGTTGAGGTCATGGAAAAAGATGAAATCCATGGACTGATTTACGACAATGCTGGATTGCATATACTGTCATATAAGGATTATCCATAATTATCTAGTATACATGTACACTTAGCGCTAGTTTCATGGAGGACATCTAAAGGTCTTGTTTATTGTTTAAATCACCATCCTGTCCCCTGCCTTCCCCCACATCCACATCTGCACACACACACAAGCAATACGTAATTGTCCTTCTACTGGTTAGACCGTATTGCTGCCTTAATTTTTCGTGGCACAGATTCAACAAGTTGCTGAGAACATTGCTGAGATTTTGGTCCATGTTGACACGGCAGCATCGCACAGTTGCTGCAAGTTGTCAGCTGCACATCCACCTGTCAATGTGATGGACTGTGTACATTTCTGAACCCAAATGCAAACTCATAAGATGGAGTTAATACAAAATAAATAAATTAATAAATAAATTAAAAAACTGAAATCAAACAGGCAGCAAAAAACAAAAGTCCAAACTCAAACAGGTGATGCACAAGGGAAAACTCACCGGCAGACAAACAGTGTGACACAACAAAGGACTAACACAAACTGAGGGTTTAAATACACACAGAGGTAATTAATGAAACACCAGGATACACAGCTGAAACCAATCAGGGAAATCAAGACAAGGGAAGCAAAACTAAAGCAAGAGAATATCAAAATAAAGCTGGAAGTAACTAAACATGGGAACATCTAACATGATGACTTAATAACAAGCAATACTGGGGTAATGGGGCTGTGTCCTGTTACTGGTTCAGATTACGTATTGCTTGTTATTAAGTCATCATGTTAGATGTTCCCATGTTTAGTTACTTCCTGTTTTATTTTGATATTCTCTTGCTTTAGTTTTTCTCCCTTGTCTTGATTTCCCTGATTGGTTTCAGCTGTGTATCCTGGTGTTTCATTAATTACCTCTGTGTGTATTTAAACCCTCAGTTTGTGTTAGTCCTTTGTTGTGTCACACTGTTTGTCTGCCGGTGAGTTTTCCCTTGTGCATCACCTGTTTAATTTGGACTTTTGTTTGCTGCCTGTTTGATTTCAGTTTTTTAATTTATTTATTAATTTTGTTGTTTTTGTATAACTCCATCTTATGAGTTTGCATTTGGGTTCAGAAATGTACACAGTCCATCACATTGACAGGTGGATGTGCAGCTGACAAATCTGCAGCACATTGTGCGATGCTGCCGTGTCAACATGGACCAAATCTCAGCAATGTTCAGCAACTTGTTGAATCTGTGCCACGAAAAATTAAGGCAGACAAATGGTGATTATATCTCATTCTACTGGTTCATTTCGTATTGCTCATTTTAATTCATCTGAGTGTCCGCACAAGAATTCATTTCACAGTTATTCACATAAATCAGAGCTGGCATTTGTGGTGGATCAGCCAAAACCTCAGAGTATAGTTTATATATAAAGTTGACAAAACTGCAATTCTGGATATTAAAAACCTCCAAAGACCCAGAAACGACACAAAGGACTTGACCTTTCACTGTCTGCACTCTCTCAGTACACACCTTCATACAGCCAGTCAGTGAGCCCGTTGAAAATGACTCCTTCCATCCCAGAGGAGGTGATTCTCAGAGAGTTACTCCTCACATCCGACTGGTAGTAGATGTTATTCTCAAAGATGTAGATCTGAAGAGGAGGATGAAGCGACAGCAGACACAAAGATGCAAATTTAGTTTGTTTTTCCTTTTATTTGCTGTTAAGCTGCTTTTTGCTTGCCCACTTGATTTGTTTTTCCTTTTTGATTTCCTCTTGGATGAGATCTCATTTTATATATATATATATATATATATATATATATATATATATATATATATTAAAATCCACCATGCAGTGTTTGTTCTCCATCTTTCATCAGTGTTTTAATATTTGCACTTGCAGGTACAAACAGGATGCTGCATCTCCATCAATATCCTGAGTCTTCCTAAACTCATTTTCTCCTGCATTTACTTCATTTCCACAGTTCTGTTGTTGAATGCCATTAGTTGCACATCTAATCACTGATTTACTTGATAAACCTGCGCGGTTTGTTGTTTTCTAACTGTACTAGTGCCAAATTCTAAGTAATTTTAGCAGTTTACCACAAAAAAAAAAAGACCTAAAGACCAAAGTCTACTGATATGCTCTTACATCTAATAACACCTAGAGTGGACATGTCTAAGACAAATTCACTAAACACCTTCAAATCTCTGTCTGAATTGTGGCTGCCCATGTAATGGGCAGTTGTGCAAGCCGTTGTGGTGACCACTTTTGCAAGGTTGCAAGATGGTTGCACCTGTTTGTTCCCTTCATTTATTTTTTTTTTTTTTAGCAGCATATATTAAAAAGTGCCTAAAAAATAATGTGTAACTGTTGTAATTCGCACTCTTACGCACTCCTAGTAATGATGCTATCATTGACGTTCTCACCTACTTTCAACCAGGACTTTAAAATCTGTTAAAAGTCTGCTTTAAACTGGACAGTAGGGAGCTCCAGAAAGTTGTGCCTGTATACAGATATATTGGGGGTGGGGGGTGATCCCCTGCTGAATCTGTGAGTTTGCTAACTTCCAAAGAAATGAACAGTCTGTTTTTTTTTCAAACCGTGGTTTCATTTTAATGGAGAGAGATGAAATACCAACCAAAAATAAGAAAAATTACATAAAAGCTATAAAGTGATTTGCATGTCACTGAGTGAAATAAGTATTTGATCCCCAACAAATCAGGGAGATTTCTGCCTCTCACAGACTGGCTGTGGCTACGACTACAAGAAACATCTTACAGCTGTGCTCGCCACCAAGGATTTCTCCACCAAGTATTAACTCATGTCCTGCTTGGATCAAATACTGACATGCAAATCCATTTATAGCTTTTATGTAATGTGCTTTTTTCTGGATTTTTGGTTGATATTCTGTCTCTCTGCATTCAAATTAAACTTCCATAAAAATGAGAGACTGCTCATTTCTTTTGAAGTGAGCAAACTTACAAAGTCAGCAGGGGGTCCAATAATTATTTCCCCTCTCTGTAAGCGTTTGGAACTAAAGAACCCTTTCGGGTGAGAGGTGAACCATCTCCAAGAACCTAAAAACATGGGAACATTTTAATATATTTTTTGTATGAGCTTTGTTTCTCGTCTGTGCTGCGAGTGTGCTGACAAAGGGCTGCTTGCTTGTATCGTCCAGTGTTGGTTATTTCTACAGTAAGAGCTTTGATGCGGTGCTAAAATGAAAACAGTGGCCAAGAGACTTTCTCAGCTCTACTAATAAGTCTGAGGAAGCACCCTGAGGGCAGCATAATGTACGAATGTGAAATTAAGCACAGACAAAAGCAGAAAATGTGTAAACACGGCCTATACTGGACTGAAAACAATCACACAGTGGAGCGGATCCCTCTGGAGCGGCGGGGCAGCATGAATTTATAAAAATAAAAAATAAAAAACGGCAAGGAGAGAAGAAAGGAAATGAGAGAAAGTGTCACATGCTGTGAAAACAAACACACTCGGCCTTACCAGCTGCTGTCCTTGTCGTCCCCAGGCTGCGTGCTGGAGCACAGCGTTGTGAACCTCAGGAGGATTTAGCTCCAATACCTCCCTGATAAACACACAAACACACAAATCAAAACAGACCCCGTCTTTTCCTGGATGCCATCACACGCAGAGAGCGAGCGCTGATGAAAGTTATAACCGGCTTACCGCGTGTAGATGTTGTAGACGATATAAGAGGCAGTGTATGAATATCTGTACATCTGAAATGAGAGAGAAAGAGCATCACATAACGCAAACGCTGATCCATCATTGATACCTCACAGCAGTGTCGGCCTCGCTGAGCAAAGAAAACAACGAGGAGCGGTAAACAAACTGTGGCGGGAAAAGTTTGATATCCGTCCTCGTGTTTGATTGTAATATTCTGACTTTGTGTTTTTTCCTTTTCTCAGCCAGGTCTCCCTTAAAAGAAGATCTCCTGGTTTGTTCGACACTTTTAATAATCATGTGGCTGCTAAATTAGTTCTTAGATCTAATTTGATAGCATGTATTTAGCTTAAATCCTGGTGGCTGCATTGTTATTAGAAATCCATTTCAGTGAGTGTCTTTGATGTGTCAGTTTTCATCCATTGCTGTCACTTCCTGTTTTATTTCCTCTGTTCATCTTTTCAACCCTCTGAACTTCCAGTTTTACCACATGGCCCAGAATGAACTCGGCCCTGTGGAGCCACAGCCCAAAAATGTAAACTTGAGGAAACTGCTTTACAAATGTATTCGTTTGCCCCTCATAAAAACATGAAAACACAAATATTTTTGTCAAAAACTTGTTTGGCAACTGAATTTTCAATTTCAAAATTGAAAGTTAATAACAATTTAGCATTGGAAGTATCATTTTTACTAAAGGGCTGCTGCACACTGGTGGATTAACCGTTACAGAAGCATAAAAAAAATGATTTTGGTAATTACCAATACTGTTAATTCAGGGAAGCTGTGGCATAAACCTTACACTGGGTGGAGGTCTAATAAATCTGCAGATTCATTTGTAGCACAAAATGTGAAACAGAGAAATGCCGTAACCCCGCTTTCATTCAAATGGCCAGCAGGGGGCGACTCATCTGACTTCCAGCTGGATATGGGCCCATGGAAAAACAGCCCTCAGCACCCTTTTCTGTGACCTGAGTAAACACCTTTTTCTGGGTGAACAGAACATTAAATCCATCATTTTGGTGATTCTCAGAGTCATAAAAGAAGAATTAAGCTGCATACACACTGAACGCAACCTGCAGCGGCATGGCAACCAGAAACAAACAAACCAGAAAGCAAATTATATTTGACAACTTCAAGCGACTATGGGTGAAATAACTGCCAATGATGCAAAATGGACAGGATCAGAAAAAAAAAGTTTTTCTACTTCCAGGAGATGGATTAAACAGCTACCAATGAGAGTGAAGAATACCCGTGATTGAAGTATGACCTGGTAGTAAATAAATTAGAGGGTTACCGAGGCGACTGGAGCCTGGAGTTTAACTACTCATCTAGTTATTGTTTGTCAATCCACTGTGGAGCCTTGACAGATCAGTCAGCACGGACTGGCAGAATGTTTTATGGACAACCGGACATACAGTTAGCTTTTTTTGAATTTGCACACCATTTCTGTGTGTGTCAAACTGAAAGCGCCTTCTTTTTTGGTCTAGAAGCAGGTGTAAAAAAAACCTAAATTTTAACTCCATTCCCTTGTATTCAGTGAGGACTATCTCACAGGCGCCCCCTGCTGTGCTTCTGTCTTAATTGCAGAAAGTTTCTGTACACTGGCATTAACAGGAAGTGGACTGGCTCTGGACTCTTGCTGTTTTGCTTCGTGTCAGTGTAATGTTTGCTGTCTTTTGTCAGTCCATCCTGTGTTCTCACCTCTTTGTGTAGCTTGCTTGGCAATTTGGATATTCTAGTTTCTACTGGAATGTTTTGCCATCTGTAAGTCACAATTTTGGGTCAGCAACTTAATAGCTTGAAATTTTATTTATTTTTATTTTTTTTCAACATTTTCTCAGAATTTTTTTAAAATTTCAAGATACTAACCAAAAAAATTTGAGTTATGGACAACAACAGCAACAACAACAACAACAACAAAAGACAGAGAAAAAAGATGGAAACGAGCTTCTGTGATACACCTGATGATTTTTTTTCTTTGTTAAGCATCAGCTTAAAATTAAATGTTTTGTTCACAGCATGCTTCTGTCTGCATTTGGCTCTTTTTCTAATCACACCTAGCTCCTCTGCAATATTAAATCAGCATAAAAGTTCAAGGTTAAAACACACTCCAGGAATTTGTACTAAAATAGGAGGATTTGCAAGAAACAGTTGTCAAAATAAAAGCTGCAGAGATCAAAACAGTGTCTCTTTATTTCATTCTGAAACACAATCATTCCTGTGGTCGTAATGAAAAACCGATGTTGATGCGCAGAATAGCCATAGTGCACCTTCATCGAACAAGCCTGGAAAACTGGAGGAAGTCTGTATTACAGATCAGTCATCATTTCACAGATTGTGACTGACTGTGACTGAGCCTTAAAATGATATACGTTCACAAATGTTTCAGTAAAGTCATCTTCATCGACCCAACAATGCTACGAACTGACATGTCATCCATTCTGGTTTAAATATCTTGTGTTATTGCCCTTTTTTAATTTTTTTTAAACAAATATTGATTATACTGACATTTTGCTCAGCAAACGTTATCTCAATTTATCTTCATCGATCTCTCCTTACAGACCGGATTCCCTTCTGTCCTCCAGCGGCCTCTTTCAGAAACTATTTACAGAACATTTGCATAAGTCCAGCTGGCCAGGGGAGCGGCCCCAGGTTCTCTTCAAGCCAATAAGAGACCAAAATGAATAATGTGAATTCTGGTACACTGTATTTTGACAGAAGCTTTGTGTATTAGAATTAAATATTTTTAAATCGGGAATCACGCTATCCGATCCACCGTTCCCGCCCATTCAATAAAGGACTTTGGTGAAATAAAGTCACCAAGTGTGAAAAGGACAAAATGCAGTCATGTGAGAAAGAAAGCTTTCACAGGACTCTGTGCAAAACTAAGTGTAGAAACACCTTTAGCAACAATAAGTTGAAGTAATGGTTTTCTGTATGACTTTATGACATCACTGTGGAGGAGATTTGGCCCACTGTTCTTTACAGCGTTGCTTCAGTTCGTTGAGATTCACAAGCTCTCTTAAGGTCATTTGAGCACTTTGATTCTTTTCTTTTTCAGTCACTCTGTTGTAGATTTGCTGCTGTGCTTGCGATCATTGGCCCGTTGCATGATCCAGTTTCAGCCAAGCTTTAACTGTCGGACAGATGTCCTCACGTTTGACTGTAACACTTTGATATCCAGAGGAGTTCATGGTCGACTCAGTGACTGCAAGGTGCCCGGGTCCTGTGACTGCAAAACAAGCCCAAATCATCAGCCCTCCACCACCGTGCTGACAGCTGGTATGAGGTGTTTGTGCTGATATGCTGTGTTTGGTTTTCTGCATTATGGCAAAAAAATCTCCACCTTGGTCTCATCTGTCCAAAAGACTTTGTTCCAGAAGTCTTTTGCAAACATCCTGTTTTTACTGTGGTAGTCTTTTGTCTGCTTTCTATTTTGTTTTACTTCATTAAATCTACAGTTACCAGCCGTGTGTCCCACCTGTTGTTTCTCCTCTTGTTATCCTGTGAGCGTGTATATTGTCTCTGTCTCCTGCTGTTCATTGTCGCCTCATCCCTCATTGCTTCGTGCTCCGTTGTTCCGTGTTTTTCCCTAGGCTCCTAGATTGTATTCCTGGTTCCAGCCCAGCCGTGTTTTGTATTCTGTATTTTTGGAAAGTCTGCAGCATTAAAACTGCCTTTTCTGTTTATGCGCTTGTCTCCTGAGTCCTGCATTCTGAGACCACGTCCGGTCTGCTGCACAGCACTTCATGACACTGCTTTTATCGAGGTGCTCACACTTGCTGATAATCAATTAATCAAGTGCATTCGATCATCAGCACCCAGCTTCTACTTACCCGCTTAATTCCTATGGAGTAAGATTAAGAGTGTACTTAATTTTCAGGACTGCACAGACTGCTGTGAAACCTTTTTTTTTCACATGACTGTACTTTAGTCTACTTTTTATTTTACAAAGTAAGGACTTATGTACAATCCCACTGCATTACCAGGGATTACATGATGAGACAGAGACTCCTGAGCATCAAACATTGGTAGCTAAACTTAATGCTGTTCTCAGCCACAAAAACACATAAACACGCTAAATTGACAACCCGAACAAGAACATTAACAGTACTAAGAGTCTTTTCACTCTCCGTCGCAACATTTTGCAAGCCACTTCACATCGTGTGGCACATTTGTAAATGCCGACCACTTGGTACAGAGATGTCATTAGCAGTGGGGGTTTGAGTTATTAAACATTTGCTTTTATACTGTCAGATAGGCAGTCCAGACCGCTCTCCCACTAATTATCTTTTCTGTTTTTGGCCCTCCCACACCTGAAATAAATCTTCAGTACCACCTAAAAACTGTTTACTCTTGAGGCTTGAATTTAAAATTCTGAAATACTAAAGTAATATAATACAATATAAATAGTGTTTCATATGTAATCGTGCTGTTTGTGCAATTTCAGCACTTTAAAGCTGCATGAAGCAGGATTTAATTCACTTTAAACCACTACACAAAACCTTTTACTTCAGGTTTTCTCATTTCACACCTCCCCCCCCCAAAAAAAAAGTGCCTTTAAGGTTAGAAAACTCATCTTGCAGGACCATATATCGAAATATATTCTGGATGCCCCCACTATGCAATCCAAACCTAATATAAATATTGGAATGTTCATTCTAATACTCACACTAAAATTGTTTCCTTCAACTGCACAAACTGAAAGAAATTCAGCTGAGAGCGCCTGAAAACCTCAGCAAGAGGCTTTGACTGTGCTTTAAGGGGATGCTGCGCTGCAGCAGCCAGCAAATGCAGGTGCAATCAGTGGAGAGTATGTTTAAAAAAAAGAAAAAAAAGTGAAGTGCACTGGGGAAAAAAAATGCTGAAGAAACTGAAGCGTCCGTATAAACAGAAGGTTTTCTAAGGTGTGCTTTTTTTTTTGTTGTTGTAACAAAAACCAATCACTCCCGCTGAGAGGCCCTTCAACTAAAACTGGGGTTGCAGACTCCAGAGTAGGATGTACAAACATCCACCTCAGAGTTTTTCAGCTGCTGCAGACTTTCTAAAGCCTGGATGCATTGGTTTGCAAAAAAAATCTAAAAATCAATGGGAAACCTGTGAGGAGAAAGGAGAGCCTCACGGTGGATGACTGACCGCTAACAAACAGAAAAACACAAAAAAGAAACACTGAGACACACAGAGTGGGCAAAAGCACACAGCCTCCCAATGCAGGAACACAGCAAATAAACACACACCTGCTCAGCGCAGGTGCTGCTCTTTATTTTCAGAGAAACTGCGGCAAGTACTCTGTTTCACAATCAGCCGGCGTATGCTCGGTCCAACCGTATTCCAAATTACCCACGGCATCAAAGTCAGCGCTTTTAATTTATGCCTGTCTGAGGGCAAAACAGCATGATTACATATAAAAACATCATGTTCCTGCAAGCGTGTGAATGAGTGAAAGCACACTCGGTATTTCACACATGTGAGCACAGTGTAAATGCCTTCCTGCCTGGAAATAAAACAAAAGCTTTGCATCACTGAGGATGAACTCCTCACCTGTGTGGTCATGAGGAAGCAAATGAAAAAAGAAAACTGCGCCAACTGTTTTGTTCGCTCTTTTTACTTGATGTTTAGGAGAGTTTGAGTTCCTGCAGTGGTCTGATGGTGCATTTTAATGTGAAACTCACCGGTTTGACATCGTAGGCAAAGAGCACGTACTTCAGATCTGCAGACAGGGAGTACTTTGCCACCTTGAAAGACACCTGATGAAAAAAGAAATATGATAGATGAAGAAGAAAGATGTATTTTTGTTTTTTTTCCACATTGATGACAGGCAATTGATCTCCTGGACAGGCTGAGGTGCAACCTGATGGCGTCGCATGGACTGAAGCATAATGTCCCAGAGGTGTTCTGTTGGAATTAGGTCAGGCGAGCGTGGGGGACAGTCAGTGGAATCAGTTCCTTCATCCTCCAGGAACTGCCTGCATACACTGACCACAGAGGCCAGGCAGGAGGAACCCAGGACCCACCGCACCAGTGTAGGGTCTGACAATGGGTCCAAGGACCTCATCCTGATTCCTAATGGCAGTCAGGGTGCCGTTTCCAAGCCTGTAGAGGTCTGTGCAAACTCTAGGACATGGAAATGCCTCTCCAGACCATCACCGACCCACCACCAACGGCGGTCACGCTGAATGATGTTACAGGCAAGATAACATTCTCCACAGCTTCTCCAGACACTTTGGGCATTAGTGTTAATTTAATTAACATCAAAGCAGCTAAAACTGATTAACAACCCCCTCTGCTACTGACCAGATCAATATCCCAGAGGTTTAACTGACTTGATTATAAAAGGTTACTTTAACTTCTTTGAGGAGTATACTTAAAATCAAATGCAAAAAAAACTCAAGGCAACCACTGATTTTTGCTCCAGTGTGACTGAGTCAATACAGTATATTCTATTACCACTTGTAGGAATGTTTAATTGAACCCTCTAAAAAGGGTTTATCCAGATATAATTAATTATCTAAAAACAATAAGAAATTGGCACGGCTGCAGCACAGCAATAAGGTCCTGGGTTCAAATCCACCCTCTGGCTGGAGCTTCCTGTGTGGAGTTCGCATGTTCTCCCCATATCTATGTGGGTTCTTTCCAGGTGCTCCACCTTCCTCTCACAGTCCAAAGACATGCAGTTAGTGGGGATAGGTTAATTGGTTGTTCTGAATTGGCCGTAGGTGTGAATGTCTCTGTGTTAGCCCTGCAAGTGACTGGCGACCTGCCCAGAGTGCACCCTGCCTTTCCCCCTATGGCAGCTGGGAAAGGATTCTGCTTATCCCGGTCAGGATTGCGGGGGGGGGGGGGACTGGATCCTATCCTAGCTGACATAGTGCGAGAGGCAGGGTACACCGTGAACAGGTCGCCAACCTGTCGCAGGGCCAGCACAGAGAGACAGACAACCTCTCTCACTCACATTCACACCTATGGGCTATTTAGAATGGCCAATTAACCTAACCCCAGTAAGTGCACGTCTTTGGACTGTGGGAGGAAACCCACGCAGACACAGGGAGAACATGCAAACTCCACACAGCGATAGAGAGGCCTGGGCCAAGGTGGAATCGAACCTTCTAGATGTTAGTCTAACTGTGAGGCAGCACCACTGCACCACCGTGCTGCCGCCTGAATTGGATAAGTGAAAGAAAATGTATGAATGGATGACTGGACAATGAGAAACTTTTACTTTAAAGGTTTTATCTTATACTGTAGGTTTGTCCAGCTTTTGCCCTAGGACAATGACAAAAATAACAGTGCAGCAGGCAGAAGCAAACGTGGCAGCTAAAGGTCATAAAGCCACAGGAGAACCGCACCAGGTTGTGACATTTCTGGGAGACAAATTAGTGGACAGACATTTTATGGGCAGCATTTCAAAACAGCGCTGAGAGTCTAAATAATTAGGCAGACAAAATCCCAAATGTATCATTTCTAGCATCACTTTTTGTGTCAGAAAATGTCTCTTATGTATTTTTTGTGCAGCTGACTGATGGAAGCTTTGCTCAGTTTAGATGCTGAAGCCGGCGTTCTATGCAGTTTTCAAGAACAGACAAAACTATGACTTCTTAACACAGAGGCCGACTCCGTCTTTTGATTTTGACATCTTACCTCACATTATCATCAGATCTCCTCGTGCAACCATTAAAACTGTAAGCTACAACAGAGTGGAGCTACTCATTTAAATATGCTGGTGGAGAAACATGCTTCACTGTGACAGCGAGGAATAAATAGTTTCTGATTGGTTTATGACTGATGATGGAGCAGCAACAGGATTTGTAATGATGCAATTATAAAGTAGCCAATTTAGGCCAATTTAGGCCTGCAGTGGCATCATTCTATATCCCTGCAAGTAATGCACGTGTGGCAACATGATGAATGCTCATTTGTGCACTGAAATCAAGTTTTAGAGAATGATATAAAATTATATGTCAGATGCCAAACCCTCTCTTGCAGGTAAGCTGAGGAGCGGATCGATCTTAAAGCCAGAGCTCATCCGCAGTGCAGACAGCCAGGAACCCGGCCCCCTCAGCAGAAAGCTACTGTATTCTGATTCTGCAGGTAAAGCAGGGCTGAGACTTGTTTCCTGCAGCCTCTGGGGATCCCGCAGCCAGACGAGAGGAGAGAAAATGCTGAGGACTGGACAGAAGGAAGATTACAAAGTCCAGTCCCTAATTTACTGTGCCAGATCTGTAACCCTTGTTTTCTTCAAGTCCTGAAAGATGTTTTATAAGTTCCCAAATTTCTGCTTGCTAAAAAAATGAAAACTGGGGCTCCGTAGGTTTCAAAACATTAATTTGATCATGTTTCCCACCATTATCAGTCAAAAATACCTGTAAATATTGTGCACCAGTGTTAGACTACCACTTTTCCATGCTTCATTTTTTCCAGCCATCTATTCTTGGTCTTCTGCTTATCTAAAACAATATTTTAAATCATGTTTTAGATAACCACATTAATTCATATTAGTACCTTTATGACACACAATGTTATTATTATATTACTGATATATTATATTATCATGTTGCATAGCAACCACCTCCAAATGGGCTAAAATGACCCTTTTATGCACCTTATAAAATCATTATATCATTTTAAGTTTGCAATTTTAACATCTAATTTATATCCCCAAAACTTGAATATTAGGTTCTTATCTATATCAGATATTATGATGCCATCTTGTTGCCTAGCAACCACCTGCCTTTGCACCCTTATTACTTTTTCCACCTACCCTTTTCAGCATTTATGCACCTAGAATAACTTATAAAAGCATTGCATTATTTTCATTTCATGTCAATAACTTGTCATTTATATCCACAAAACTTGACTATTATGATATATATGATATATTATGATGCCATCACGTTCCCTGGCAACTACTTAACAATGAAGATGAGCAAGAGCGTCAATCAAATAGCACTCAAACCTAAAAATGATAAAGAATATACAAAACAGTAGCTATAAAGTGAGACAGTATCAGCTTGAACTGATATAAACAGAAAACTCTAACTAAATAAAAGTGTGAAAATACTCACAAATATGCTGTTGCTGAGGAGAACTTCTGTCTCATTCAGGGCAAAGTCAAACTTGATGACGTCGCCCTCTCGGTTCCTGTAGACCACCTCCGAATCTGATAACGGAGGGAAAAAACACATAAAACACAAAAACCATGGAGAAAAAACATGTTTCACTTAATAAAAACAATGAAGTCAGAATTGATTGTCTATTATCTA
The DNA here is from genome assembly GCA_024447675.2 of Pterophyllum scalare. NCBI lineage: Eukaryota > Metazoa > Chordata > Actinopteri > Cichliformes > Cichlidae > Pterophyllum > Pterophyllum scalare. The sequence continues at coordinate 14,130 of JAMQGT020004399.1, forward strand.
AATGCAAAAAACTATAAACTATAGGGAAAAAATGTAGAATCAAAAGCTCCTCACAATATATGGAGGGTTCTACGCAAAGTGTGGAACCATAAGACAGCAAGAACATTGCAGACTGATGATGAAGAGAGAATATCATGAAGACCTAACCTCTTCATGAACCGTCAGCAGATGGAGGAGGAGGGTGACTTCAAGAAGTCCTGCCAGAGGCTAGAAAAGGCCGGAGGCTCTGATAATAGCAGCAAAAACAGGACCTAATCGCAATAAAATCCACAGAGGCAGGACTGAAGGTGCACATGTGCAAAGACGCCTCTGAGGCAGTCCACTTCTTCATCACAGTACAGCAACATCTATGCTGGGTAAAAGCTCACAAGTCCCAATGGGACACCCCACTCCAGGGCTCAGATCCTGTGGGACTCCAAGTTCCAGACAGATAAGAAGCTGCTGGCTGACCAGCCAGAGAAAAAAAAAAAAAAGGCTGGCACAGAGCAGAAAAGGGCAGTTGCCATAGGCAGCAATCCCAGCTGAATGCACCAGGAAGGCACGAGACAATGAGAAGTTGTTCTGCAAAAAAATAATAAGTTTGTTCACCTCTGCTGCCTGATCTCTGGCTGAATAATTAGCTCAGACATTTTTATGAGTTTTGAAAATGATGATGACTGAACTTCTAGTTCTAGTCTCACAGACTTTCATGGATCATTAGTGTACAGGGGAGTAAAATTAGCATTTTACACATTTACTCATTCAGGAAACAACAAATGCTTCATTTAAAATCCATTAAAGGCAAAGAAAAAGTCTCCTTCAGAAAGTCTAGTTTGCTGGCTGATGATGATTTTTGTTTCTTTAAATTGTTTCTTTTGTGATTGTGTGTTCTGTAACTCAGACAGCCATAATCCTCATTCACTCTAGAGCAAAAATAGGATGGCAACCTCAATCTTTGCACTGTGGGAAGCAACCTTTTCCTAGACGATCAGACTGACTACAATCCCAAAGGTTTGCAAATGATTATTGTCTAATTTATAAAAGCAGACAGGTTGCCAACAAGTTGCAATCAGTCTAAACGCAACTCTGCAACACATCTCTTTGCAGTAGAGGACTCAAATCAACTGTTTACTGACTGATTCCATTCTGGTTATAAGACTACTGAGCGTCTATGTCATTTTTGCAGGTAAATCGCCATCCTGCAGCAACCACATTACCATTAGTGGAAGAATTTCTGCTTCAAATCTGAGATTAGGGCTGGACTCTGAATATAAGTAGTTAATGTGAATTTCTGTGTATTCAGACAGCAGCGGATTGGCAACAAACTGCAAGAGATTTGCAATTTTCCCCAGTTTATCACTGTTAACCACTGCAAACAGATTGCATGCAATTGCCAACTTGACCTAAATTGATGGCAGCAATACGTAACTGAACGAAGTACGTTAACATAACCAC
>JAMQGT020004400.1:0-173557 GCA_024447675.2 Pterophyllum scalare
TGTGTCATCTACTGGTTCAGTTACGTATTGCTGAGGATATCGCCTCCTCAAACTCGACTGCAGTGTGACTTTTGTACAGCGTCACATGTCTTCTTTACAATAGTAATATAGGCCCCTGACAAATACTTTGTAGCTTCCCACAGCATGGGACTTTCTCACACTTACTGTACTCTTGATACATGGGTGGTCCTGAGGATCATGCACTGCTGAGATCCTGTGAGAACACATATGCACCTATTAAGCATGCAATGAAAAACTCTGGGCGTATTTTTGACAATGTGAAAAACAGCAAGGAGATAAAGAATGTGTGTTGCGGTTTTTACTGTCAGTGTAAGATTTGTATAAAGTTGTAACTGCAATGTGTTTAAACTAAACGTTACTTTAAAATGAGTGATCAATTTGCACACCAATGCTTTGTCATGTAGCAGTAAAGCAGCTAACTTAATCAAATGCAAAGAATTATGACTTCAGTACAGTTTACTGACTCAGTCATCATAACCTCTTTAAATAAGTTACTGTGTATCTTGATTGCTGTGGTCATTGTTGCAGTATTTAACCCACTTCGGTTTTAGCAGTTTGCATGTTTCCATTTTGTATTGAACTAAATATGAGGAAGTTAAATTTGTCAGTTTTTCTCACTAAGTGATTATACCGCAGTAAGACTGTGAATCTTGACGAGATGGGGTGGGGTGGGGGGTATATTAAGTGGCATCCTTATCGATCAGTTACTTCTGAGAATTTAAAAGATGTTAAAAAAAAATAAAAGGGTCACTAATCTTTGCGGAGTTTTGTGCCTGTTGGCAGCTAGCCCATAAATTGACATGAGAAATGCAAGATAATGTGCACACTTTTTTTTTTACCTTTCATTTGCCTATTTTACAAGTCTACCTCTATCACTGACCACCACAGCTTTTGTGTTGTTTTACTTTAAAATGCTGGCTGTAATTTCTAATATTCATACATTTTGAGATATTGAGCTGAACTTTGACCAAACCCACAGGCTTGAAGAGACAAATCTGCTTTTTGTTAATGGTTGCGAGGTTTGCAGCCGTATTGGCCAACGGTTAAACTGTTGGTGGGAACAGTCTGGCCTATTGACTGTCATTTGTTCGTGGAGGCCTTAAAGAACCCATTCCACACCACTGGCACATCACCTTAACCACTCTGCATCGCAGCCCAGCTGTAAAAATAGATAGGAAAGATTGCCCTAGATATGCACACGCACTCACATAGAGACACATATAAGAAATAAGATACACACACCTTCAGGTGTAGATGTGTGGCGTTTGTGGGGGGGACCTCACTTAGGAAAGAGAAATGAGACAAAGAGATATGAAACCACAAAAAGTACATTTAACTGACATCGAGTGAACATCAATTCAGCAAACTGCCGTTTGTTCGGAGTTGCCATTGTTTATGAATTTACCCTTTTTTGACCTTCAACTGATGGTTGATCTGCAGTGGGTCCTCACCTCCACCAGGTGGCATTAGATCCATGAGGAAATTAAGAAAGGCCTTAAATAAATGAAGGAGACGGTGGAAGATTGGTGTAAGTAAAATCAGTCATAATAAGTATTTGCATTCATTAGTTTTTTCTAAACTTAAAGGAAAGGGGAGTGCCAGCTCACTTAAGATCAAAATGAATACATGTGATAATACCAGTAAATATAATAAAGCATTTTAATTTGAATGTCTATAAAGGATTGATTAAATGCTCAAGGCCAAGGCTCGCATTATTTCATGCAACCATTGTTAATTCAGCCACTGTAGAAACTCAGCAAACTTGGTGTGTGCATTAACAGTATTTTCATCAGATTTAATTTAATAAGAAGAATATACTGTACATAAAAAGAAAGATTATGTGTTGGCCATACATGCTTATCTGAAAGCAAAGCTTCACAGCTTTCACATTCCTGTAAACTGATACTCCCACTGGCATAGCAGCCAGTGGCAAAGCAGCACACTCTCATAAGGACTTTCTGGCTCATTTGTGTTCAAATCTTTTTTTAAATCACTAATTCCACCTGGAGAATTGACCAGCTTACATTTGTTGTTTACTCACAGGACCTTAATATGTTTCTGTTTTCAGCTGATCTGATATAGCCGATATGCTTGCACTGGTTTGATGCTCCTCCTACATTACATTCTTTTTCCTCAGGTAAAGTGCTTGGGGAGTACAATGTGTTGCTGGAGTCTTCACACGGGAGAAAGAGAAAGGTGGAGTCATGTTGCACAAGGATAAAGGGGCAAGTGAGTAGCACAGATTTGTGTTATGTAAAGTAGCTGAAAACGGTTATAAAAACACTCGTGTGAATGTCCAGCTATGGTCTGTGGAGTTATAGGATTAATGACCAAGCTGTACAAACCTGCAAATCTTTTCTTACACGGACTCGTCGTCTGTAGCAGCAAACAAAGCAGGTAAATTTGTCACTGTTTCTGGAAGGAGTAGTGAGTTTATATGTTACTTATGAATGCATTCAACACAGAGTTACTATTTACACCTGTACAAACAAGATTAATAGTTAGTCAGAACAGTTAAGTATCATCCAGGACTTTCTGTCCTTTTAAATGGTCCAGATGGTATCTACTTAGCAACAGGTGAAACTTGACACACAAATTTTTGTTGATTAATCTGTTATGACTTTGTTTTGGAAAATTTTGACGATTTAATGCAGCTGGTTAAATCTGTGTCTCTCTCACCAGAACTGTTCATTCAGCTATCTGAAAAGATTCAGCAAGAAGATCAGGTACTTGTCTCAGTATTTTATCAGCCTCTAGTTGCCTTCGGGTTGCCTTAGTAGCATTTTGTTTATGTCAAAATGCAGTTCATCAAGTATAGGTAAGCTTTGCAGAGATACAGTACAAGGGAGTGTATTTAGATCAGCAGCAGGGATTTATAAGCACAGTAACACAGTGTACTACATGACTAGTAAACCAAGAATGTACAGGGTGTGAACATCCAGCAGCACATCTCCCATATCCAATCCACCCCACTGGATGGCTTTGCAAACCATAAAAACTGCAGCGACATCATTAATAATTCAAATGATCAAGTAAAATAAACCACTATCTCTGATGTGGTCATTCCAGAATTACTGCACAAGAATGGAAATGTTTGCAAAGTTTGAAGCATTAATAGATTTTGACAAGTTACTTGAATAATATAGTAAAATGCTGTAGTACCTTGGTCTACATGTGAATGCTTTGCCTTAGCAGAGCTGCTGGATTCTATAAAAGCATAATTTACATGTATTAAGAGTAGACTCAGTAAATGTGTAAATGTGTTTATTTTTCTTGAGACATCTCAGGCTGTTTATCACCTGTTCTGTATCAGGATGGTTTAGTAAATATAAATATGTTCATGTATTTGTTTACTTGCACAAAAAAAAAAAGGGATTTTTCTTGAAAAGGTTATTGTGCAATAGTTGGGCCCAGCTCTGTTCAGGTCAAATTGCTCCATGTGTGGCCAGTGAACTATGATGAGTTTGCACCCTTGCTGATAAAACATAACTCAGTTACCTTGTCATTGTGATTTCTATTTTGCATAGCATAACTGGAGTCTGCAAGCATCCAAATCTGCACAACATCATGATGGAGGAAAGTGCTGATTTGGGTATATCTCTTTTGATCTTTAATGCAATTGGATGTCAGTTTTGATCTGCAAGTTTCACATCTGGATTATTTTTTTTCTTATATGGGATGATGTTTCGTTAGCAGATACTGTTTGAGCTTTTTTTTTAATTTTTACTTTCTTAAGACTTTAATTGGGAATATGGGGGGGGGGTAATGGAGGTACATCCACTTGCATGATAACACACCATGAATGCATATCCATCTGTTGTCACTATTAAAAATTCTAGATAAAACTATTTTATTTAAATGGCCTCTGAGATCACAGAGTTTGTCTCACAGGCTTCACATGGGAGGTGAGGGCAAACAGTCGCCACTACCACAAACCTAATCAGAAGAAATCCTTTCTGTGCTTCCGCTGGGGGAGAGCCGCTGTGAGTCAGCCATCCCACACAAAAGCCTAGTACCTGCTGGCATGCTGATACATTTAGAGACAAACTAATGTGTTGATATGGATGCCTGTATGTTTTCTTCCTGCCCCTCTGCATGGCTCACCACATCGGTTGCCAGGATAATGTGGTGCGCAGCTACAAGTACTCCCCCTTGACTTTCCTGCCCCTGACGCTGTTTGAACAGTTCCAACGAGCAGCCAATCTCTATTATCTCCTAATAATGGTGTTGCAGGTCAGATGAAGACTCTGCTGCTCTGTCTCACTTTTTTTTTTTTTTTTGCATGTCATGAATCCACTGTTTTAGGTGCTTCTGTCAGCTTAGCTTGAGCAAATACATAAGTCACAGCTGTTATGCTGAGATGTTCTGCACATGCTGATTTTCATATCACGTTCATGTTTTCACTCAGTATATCCGATATAGTCTGCTGCTAATTTTCTATAATTCCCTTTCTTTATAAACGTTGTTCACAATCTATGTCACATTTGTTTAGTATAGCTTGCCAAAATAAACTTAACTCAGCAGACATCTGCAGGCTTTGAAGGTTTTGCATAGTTAATAATGCTGGTGGAGGCACTTTGCATGCATGCATCTGATGTATGAATGTGTTTCCCTTTCCTCCAATGTGTACTCATGCTTGTATGTGGTTTCAAGTGTGTCCCTGCCATCTCGTCCATACCATGGTACATCACCATCATCCCGCTGATCTCTATTCTTTCAGTGAGAGGGCTGAAAGACCTCAGCAACGACATGGTGAGACTGCCGATCACTCTCTTGAGCTTGAATAACATTTGTAAGCTGCATGTTTCCGCTTACAAAGATGCAGGAGTTTGAACATAAATACATGACCGGGCTCATGCATGCTTTTATGCTCATGGCACTTATTCGTTTCTCTCCTTCATTGTCCTCATTGACTCCTTGTCCTCTCCTCATTGACAAGACCAGTCATCCCAGTAGCATTAATTTTCTCTCCTATCATTAAAGCCTTTCCTTTTAAATGCAGGCGTGATGTTTTGCATGGCGAATTCTCTGGTTAAGTGCATCACTGAGTTACGGTCGTTAACAGCTCTGGGTGAAATGCTTGCTTGACCCCTCTCTATTGACTAATCATTTAGTGGAGGGTGTAAATCTCCCAGCTGGTGTCACTGTAGAGCCCTATAATGGCATTTCTCCTTTCTCCTTTCTTCTGCTCAACCTTTCATGGCCACCCTCACTCCCTCTTGCTTGCTCCTTGTCCATCATTCTTACCCTCCATCCTTGTCATTCTTCCCAGCCATTTCTCATTCTCTTTTTCTCTCCTTCCATGTGTCTCTGTCCTTCTCTCCATACATCTGATACAGGCAAGAAGACGCAGTGACTCTAGGATTAACTCCAGACCTTGTGACATTCTCATTTCCCAGAGGTGAGGACAAAGACAGTGGGTTATTCTCTCAGGAGTCAGCACATCTCCACTTTGAAACAGCCCTCTAATGAATCTCTAATGAAGTGTGAATGAATGAATCCCTGGATAGACCCTTTTACACATTAAAGCAGGGCAAATACACTGCGCAGTTTCCTCACTTATCAAAAAATAAGAACTATGACCAGTCTTTTAATGACAAATATATTTTTACTCCTATTGTTTCTAAGAAATTTATGCTGTAGAGATTACACTTTGTCCTGCAGACTACTGAACAATTGTGCTACTTTGTGTAATCATCACTGCCCTGCAAAGAACTAAAAAGCTAAATGCACGAGAAACACGATCAGTAAAATGTTAAGGCACTGTTTTATTGTTTTTACCATTAAAACAGCTTTGATTAAAGATTTGTAATCAGATGGTATTCATTTTTAATTTGTAATTTTGGTTACTAATATGATTACTGTTACTTTTGAAAGCATTTTGTTTGAGTTTGTCTAAAAAATCTTTACAAAAATAGCTTTTCCTTTCAAACATTCAGTCCTCGTCTGTTCTTTGTCTCAGTTTTCGACACCAAGAAGTGGAAAGATGTGTGTGTGGGAGATGTACTGCGGATCCACAAAGACCAAGTGATCCCTGTGAGCTTCTCAGTTCTTAAAACATAGAAATGTGCAGCAGGTTTTTTTTTCAAGTGTCTGATTTTTCCTTGTTGCCAGAGTATAATAGGAATAATTATCATCATCTCTTTTTTTGCTTTAATATTTTCTGGTTCCCCACCCAGGCTGATCTTCTTCTTTTGTGCAGCTCAGAGCCTCACAGTCTATGTTATGTGGAGACAGCTGATATAGATGGGTAAATAGACACAGTCAACCTAATTAGTTTGTTCAATCTGATACCTCTGAATAATTCACTTAAATTCTTCTAAAATGCATAGACACTGATGTAAATGCATATACTTTTATGATGTTTATAGCAGGAGTAATAGTAATGGTGCATTTTTTTACATTTGATTAGAGCTAAAATTAGGACAACAGAAATGTTTCAAAGTGACAGCACAGCAGACTATGGTAGTCAGTAATGTTGTAGAATGAGAAAATGACACAAGTTTAGAACTTGTTACAAATGTGAAGCTTCATTGATGAACTTTTTTGGTGATAGAGGGGCAGCGGTATGACTCTATATGCGTTAATATGTAAATCTTCATTTATTAAACTTTTAAACTACAGAATTAAGACAGCATGACTGCCCTTATCCATATTACCTAAACATTAACTATTATTTTTTTTCTGCTGTATTGATGGGTTTTTTCTTTAACTTTATAATTAACACTTCAGTTTTTTTCTTCACTTAGAGAGTCCAACCTCAAGTACAGGCAGGCACTCAATGCTACAAACAATGAGCTGACCTCTAACCCCTCAGAGGAAGCCCTTGGTGCCTTTGATGGTGAATAAATGCATTCTATTAGAAATGCAGCTGTGCATTCATAAAATTCATTTCTTTTCCTAAGTGAGAGCAAATGTGACTTATCCTTTTTCCAGGTGTTGTGCTCTGTGAGGAACCCAACAATCGCTTGTACACGTTCAGAGGTCAGCTGCAGTGGCGGGGAGAGAGTCTACCCTTGGACAGTGAACACATCCTGCTGAGGGGAACAGTCCTACGCAATACCGGCTTTGCCTACGGCTTGGCCATATATACTGGTACTTGTAAAAGAATATATTCTGTCTACATGTAAAAGAGGAGTGGAATGATTACATGTGTTCAGAAAATTGTTACTTGCATAGAGATATTGCTTTTACACAGTGTTCCACAATGTTCCCAGATCTGCTATCTTCATGACACCTTGTACTCTGACCTCCACTCACTTCAATGACAAATTTTATTATGAGGAATACAATCTACTGCTAATTATGGCCCTAAGTACTTCACTCTTACAGCTGTGTTTTAAATGTAGGCGTCTGGCAGATTATAAGCTCCTCCTGCCTTTTAAGTCATCATTGATTGGATGTTACTGGACGAGAGAAGTGTCATGGATCCCTCAGCTTTGACCCTTCCTGTTCTGGTTATGCAGATCAATAGATCAAATTTATCCAGAGATGAGTTTCATACCATTAATCAGAAACTGCCCATTGGTGTGACCCCAGTTAAGCCCAATAATAACTCTAAGCAACCTCACACTTGACATAACCGGTTGTAAATGTAGCACCATCAAAGCTGACATGTTGTTGCTGTTGTAGGACTAAGTTGGAATCAGTTTTCTGCCCTTGAATGGTTTTGTCATTTCTACACACAAAGTTCAGCGACTTTCCACAGTCTGTGAGATTGAGACAGCATCGTCGGAAAACATAATGTGATATTTTATTGATCCCTGCATCGAAAAACTCTCTCTTCCCCTGACCTCACTGCACCGGGGTCAGAAACCCCCGGATCTAGTAGGGATTCAGCATCTTGCTCAAGGGCACATCAGCAGAAGCTTGTTGACACGAGAGCTTGAACTCTCACCCTCTGGCTGCTTGATGGTCTACTCATTCACCCGGTCAGCAATAGCTTCTAATAGTTCTGTTTTTAACGCCAGGCACAGACAGCAAGATCCTGAGGAACAGCGGGAAACTGAAAGTAAAGAGGACTCAGATGGAAAAAGTTTTTAACAAAGTGGTGATTGGGGTGAGTGGATAAAAGACTTGGGAATGACATACATGAGGCATTTTTGTGCAGTTTTTATAAACGCTATAGACTGTGTCTGTGTTCTGTCTAGATAGTCCTGTGTGTGCTGCTGGCAGCTCTGTTCCTTGCCATTGGCAATGGCGTGTTTTCTACTCAGGTCATGAGACAGACAGGCGCTCTGTCTGCTCTGGTGGTTAACAGCGATGCTGTCTACACCGGATTCCTCGTCTACTGGAGCTACATCATCCTTCTCAGCCCAGCCATGCCTATAGCTCTCTACATCTCGTTAGTTCCGTCTACAATACTGCAATCATTTGTGGGTGGGCAGAAAGGTGGGAATACACATCTGTTTGTGTGTGCGTGTGCTGGTTTACTATGTATGTATGTGTGCCTGCAGGTTTGAGCTGGTCCACACGGTCCACAGCCTGTTTATTGGCTGGGATTTGGAGATGTATTGGCAGCAGGCAGACAAACCGGCTCAGGCTAGGAATACCTCACTGAATGAGGAGCTCGGCCAAGTGGGATATCTGCTGAGTGACAAAACTGGGACACTAACCCAGAATCGTCTGCTCTTCAGACAGTGCTGCATAGCTGGGAATATCTATGGTAACAGCAATAAGCCAGTTGTTCTTTTACAGATTACTAAACTGAAACTGTCTCTTGGCCTAAATAAAAAATAAAATTAATAAAAGGCTACATTTAATATGACAGTTTCATTTTCAACTTAAAGCAAACAACGGGTCATGCTGCATGGGTTGGTGGCTGTTAGGACAAGCCACATACTCTCCTTGTTTTGTAAGCACAAAACATAAATATCACTAACAGGGAGTAGGTCAGATGGATTTGAGCAGAAGTCAGCGTTTTAAAATCTAATCACAAAGTGCACAATTATGCTACTAGCATTTTTATAGGTGAAGTTTAACTAAGTTTATCTAAATATGAATGATAACTCATTATGACTACAAAGCATGGGTTTAGCTTCTGTGATGTAATATTGATTTTTGGAGCCAGAAGTAACCATATTTGGTTGACAGGGTGAAGTTGTCAGTTAAGATCAGCAGTCTTGGTTAATCCTGTAAAGTTGGGCAATTCAGCATGGGATTGACTCAATTTTGGACTCAGCTTCAAATAGTATAGAAGGAACAGCAGTTTTTGACACTTCTTGTGTTGGTTCCATTGGTCAGCCTCCTTGGCCGCTGCTTGCTACAGAGTCACATATGAAAGCTGTAAATAATTTCCTCTTATCAGCACGGCACAACTTTAGTAGCAAGAACGCAGTTTGAGAGGCTGAGAACAGAAAGCAATGTTTCCTAGCTGGTTTGCAGTTGAAACAAAGCCACAAGAGACAAGTGGAGACACTTAACATCTCCCCACCATTCACTAAATATTTAACACCAGCTCTGACCACAGATGACAACCTGTAATGAACACCTTGTCCGTTTTAAACCAACCATCTTTTTTCTCTTTCTTTCTTTCTTCTCTTTCTTTCTTTCTTTCTTTCTTTCTTTCTTTCTTTTCTTTCTTTCTTTCTTTCTTTCTTTCTTTCTTTCTTTCTTTCTTTCTTTCTTTCAATATTTAAACAAATATATTAATAACTAAATACATGCATTCTTTCATGCATTCATAGGTGATACGTCAGTCAGAGCAGAGGATGTAGAGGTAATTATGTAATTACACTCATGCATCTTTGAACAGTGATTTTTTTTTGTATGTATTTAATTTAATTCTGAGGTGTTCCTTACTCATCCTTCAGATTATATGCTCTACATTATAGCATGCAGACATCTCATGTTCTGTCTATTTCCCTGTGTTTGTGCAGCCCATGGATTTAAGCTGGAATCCCTTCTCCTGCGGTGGTCTCTTTATGTCAGCTCCAGCCCTTGTGGACAGACTTAGAAGGAACCAGTGTCCACTCAGCAGACAGTTCTTTACTGCACTTGCTTTATGTCATACTGTCATGGCAGAGTGGAGGGAAGGTAAGGTTTTGCATGTGTGGTACGTCCATAATCTCAGTTGTGAATTTTGCTTTTGCCGTACACTGACACTGAAAGGTCACAATAATGGCAACAGTTGTCTAACGTTAAGCAAAAGTAAAGATATATATTTTTCTCTGCTATTATTTAAGAAAACTTCTAATTCACTAATCTGAAACTGCAGGACAGAGTAACCGATTAGCCCACTGGGCCATTCCTGGAAGACAACATGTTTACCTCCTTTGTGCTCTGACTGCAATCCCACAGAGACTCCAGTTTACCAGGCTGCATCTCCAGATGAGGAAGCCCTTGTTGGTGCCGCCAGAGAGTTGGGTTGGGTCTTTCTTTCTAGGGCAAGAGATTTTATTGTCATTTCAGAACTGGGTGTCACTCGCAAGTATCAGCTCCTGGCACTGCTGGACTTCACCAGCAAGAGGAGACGCATGTCTGTACTGGGTGAGAGGACCTCTTGTGACATGCACTGATATAATACCTTTTTTTGTTCCGATCATGTGATTTCAACTTGGCGAAACAGCCTATTGTTATTTCTTAGAAATTAGCTTGGTATAGCCATACTAAGAGTTTTTTTTTTTTTTGTTAGTGCGAGAGCCAGAAGGTGGAATAAAATTGTACTGTAAAGGGGCAGATATAGTGATCCTGGAGAGACTGCAGAAGGACTGTCCATATCAGGAAAGGATGGAAACAGCTCTAGAGGTAAAGCATTTTCATCTTAGCTGTTACTTCTGTTTCTAATCATTATCCTAAGCTAAACTAAGCTATGTTTTTTTCCATCTTATTAACAGCTATCACATATTGTACATTTACTCTCAAATTTTTCTCATTGGGATGTGTACAAGTCAACATGAAGTAAAAGCACAATATCTTCCACTTCAGTTCTAATTTGTCAGATCATCAAACCTTCTACACACTATTTTGAAAGCTCTTACTCAATGATGAGCAGGTTTTCAAGAAAGTCATTACGGGCTAATGAGATAGCTGGGGCATCCTTGATTATCTCTTGTTTTTTTCCTTCCAATTCTGCCTGAAGGATTACTCTGTAAATAATGTCAGCCTATCAAAAAACAATCTAACTTATCTTCTGTCAGCTGTTTGCCGAGGCCTGTCTGAGGACACTGTGTGTTGCTGTTCGATCTGTTCCCGAGGCACTGTGGGAACAGTGGAATAAAACGCTGGCTCAGTCAGCAACCATGGCGACCTGTGACTGTGATGTTCTGCTGGAAGAACTATATGATAAGATGGAGATGGACCTGCAGGTGGGCTCATCCTCAGTGTGATTTTATTTTGTGTCAGCCCTCCATTTAAAGGGCTGCATCTGTTCAATCTTTATTCCCGATTAAAGATTTCTGCCCTATATTTTTCCCAAGATTAATGTTTGTATTTGAGGAGCAGAGCATGCACCTTTAAAAAAAGTCATTTCCTTGTTTCCCAGCATCTTTGTTAAATCACATGTGATTTTTTTTCTCATTATAAGTTTGAACTTCACTCATATCTTTGACTGCTTGTTGTAGCCATACAGCTTTGGACTACAATCACAAAGTTCTGTGACCATGCCCATAAAAACAAATCAATCCCACTGTAGCATCCAATTTTTTTTTTTATATATTTCCTAAAAATTTCAAAACATCTAGATTAACATGCAAAAACAGATTTTGTTTATTTATCTTTGCTTATTTTCTATGAATTTCTAACTTGAACATGTCAATCTGTGCCTGTTCTTTGAGTTATTGTGGTTTAGTTATGATGCAAATAGATAAATGTTCACTTGAATCTGAAAAATCTCTCCATTAGGTTTGAAAGAAACTGCTGATTTACCATAGTATACACAGCATTATTGCTACAGGTTAAAGACAGAAAAACTGCCAGCATCACTTAGGGGGCAAAAGTCGCTGGCTGACTGACCAGGTCGCACGTGTTGCTGCGCTGAGTGGGACCTGAAGGTCAGAGGTCAAGTTTTCTAATAACTCATGAACAATTTCACCTAGGATGTTCAAATTCAAACCATAGATGCATACTGTTCAAGCTAGACCCATCAAACTTCACACACTGGCTCGCTGACTTTACTATAACAGGACTTTGACCCCCATCCTTCCTCTTTCCCCCGGTTACAAATCCAAAACAGCCGAGCGTTGGCACCTGCTCAGCGGTGCTCTTGTTTGACAGTGAAGATAACAAACATTGGAAATTTTGGAGAGTCCGGTTGTTCTTGATTGCATCATTGCTTTGCTGTTTTTGTGTGCAGCTGGGATTCTTGGTCTGCATCTTTGGCAGTTTTTTTTTTCATCTATGGCAGCTGTGTTGTTAAGGACACAAACTTGAAGACAAGGTTAGCCTAATATAAAGGGACGTTTTTTATATTTTTATGGGCACGGTGATGGAACTTTGTGATCACACCTAATATGTAAAAATTTGAATATCCTTTACGGATGCTGAAATTAAGTGTTGCTGTAGCTGCTGGGGGTGACAGCAATTGAGGACCGGCTTCAGGATGGAGTGCCTGAGACCATTGCGCTACTTCAAGAGGCTGGGATTAAAGTATGGGTACTGACTGGAGACAAAAAAGGTATGATAGGTTGCAACACCAGAGGGGAATGGCACCATTTTTGAATACTACAGTTTCATAAAAAATAAAGTTTCAGTGATTTGTGTCTTATTCTTACTCTTTCTGCCACTTCTTTCCTTGCGTTTGTAGAGACTGCAGTGAATATTGGATTTTCTTGCAAACTACTGGATCCTGATAGCAGAATAGTAGAATGGCAAGAGCTGAGGTTAGCAATGTTAAAAATACACAAACACACACAAGCACACACATGCATGCACTCACACCATCCCCTTGATCTTTGTTTGTTTGCCCCTGCAGACAGATACTCCAGTCCCCAGATCCACGGGTCAGTTTCTTTAAGGCCAGACAGACAGAGCTGTGGGCTGTAGACAAGAAGATGGCTGTAGCAAAGACTTCTGTGGTCCTCACCGGACCTGAGCTGGTAAACACCGACCTGTGCTATATACAGACAATGTAAAGTTTTGAAAATGGACAAATCATTCCTGTCGTATAATTTGCAGATGATTTGATTTCATGAGAAGTTTATTTGTAACAAAATAAAGAGATAATATATTGGGGGGGGCGGCACAAAATAATATTGAAAACCAGAAATTCAAACTCTAAGGATGAATTATAAAAATCAGCTGATATGATCTTGCCTCATAATGATTCAGCGTAGCAGTTTACATCTCGTTCTCTCTCTTTGTTTCCTGTCTGAGGCCAGGTTGCCATTGTTGTGGGGTTTTGAATTGTTAAGTGATCCTAGTTTTATGTTTAACTGTGGAATGTTTTTTTCCTGCTTATTATTAACAGGTCAAGGGTTATTTCAGTTCTAGTTTATTATTTTTGGAGTTTGTTATTACCTCCCCCATGGAGGTTATGTTTTCGGTAAATAGTGAGTTTTCAGAGGGATTTTTGCATTAAACATGAAGCAAAGGCCAGCAGCTAGTTAGCTTAGCCCAGCATATGGACTAGGAAAAAAAATAAAAAGCTCTTAGAGGCAACAGCAACAATCCAGAACTTAAAAAAATCACAATCACATTGTCATTATTCCACTTTGTAAATAATGTGCTGAATGATGAGTGGCCTGCCTTGGCGGAGGTTTGTGCTTCCTGTTGAAGTCTGGATTTGTTGTGTTTCAAAGTTTAGAAATCTTGTTCGTTTTTCAGCTTGGATGCTTCATGGTTTCTTGGTTCTTAGTTTAGTTTATCGTTTGGGTTTGATTTTAATTTATCCACTAGTATTCTGTGCCTTCGGTTGCTGTTATCTGTTAGTTACTGCTTGTATTTATAGAGTTTATTAGTTCCCTCAGTGTTTTCCTCCTGCATTATCCCCTCTGTAAAGTTCACGTTGCTTTCTTTCCTTGTTTGTTATTTTTAATCACATTTTGTTTTACTTTGTTAGCTAGTTGTGTCCTGTATCTTGCCTTTAGTTTTACTTCTTCCCCGGTCCCATTGTTTAGATTTGTCTCATTACCCTCATGTTTCCATTTCCCCGATTAGCCTCTTGTGTATAAATAATCTAGTCCTTCCCCTCAAACCATGTCTTAGCTAACTTCCACAGCATGCTCCTGTTCTAGTAACTTGCTTGGATTCTGTTGGGGGTTTTTTCCAATTGTTTGTTTGTTTTTCCTGTTTGGATTTTGTATCTTGGACTTGCATTAGCCAAAATAAATGACTTTGTTATTCAAATCGGCCTTATATGTATGCATCTGGGTCCCTTTTCTTGCATTTTATGACAGTCTGCCCCTATCACTATCACTAGGCTCACCAATAAGTAAAATGGCAAAGACATCTGCTATAAAATGTTAGAGGATGTCATAGACCAAACCCAGAAGCAAATATTGAAACCAAATGAATTGAGGTAGCTCACTTTAAAGTCAATACCTAGACTGCGATGTTTGACGGTGTTTCACCCCAGGCAGAGTTTGACCAGAGGCCAGAATGGGGGGCCACATTCATGAGCCTGACAGAACATTGTCGGTCTGTGCTATGCTGCCGCGTAACACCTGCACAGAAGGCTGGAATTGTCAACATGGTCCAGAAACATACGAGTTCAGTCACCATGTCCATTGGTGACGGCGCCAATGACGTCAACATGATCAAGAGTAAGGGTTTATTTGTAGTTCTAAAAAGTTAAAAATAAAAAAACCATCAGTGTGTTCTGATATTTGTGTTCATATTTTAAAATTTTTCCTCCATCCTCTCTCCCCAACACCAGCAGCTCATGTTGGTGTGGGACTGGAAGGAGTGGAGGGAGCTCAGGCTGTGCAGAATGCTGACTTTGCATTGTCCCAGTTCAGGTTTCTGCAGCGGCTGCTCCTCATCCATGGCCGCTGGTCCTATCGGCGCATTTCCCTCTTCCTGCGCTATTTCCTGTTTAAGACTTGCAGTTTTGCTCTTGTGCATGTATGGTTTGGTTTCTTCAATGGCTTCAGTGCTCAGGTTAGAAAAAACATGAATTAAATTATGTGACAAAAAGCCTTATAGTCACATCATGAAGTGAAGTTCAAAACCTCCTCTCACAGTCTATGCTTCTCTCACAGTCTCTGTATGAAACATGGTTCATCGCGTTATACACTGTTTTCTACACTGCGTACGCAACTATTTGCATGGCCATGTTTGAACAGGTGAGGTGGAGATTTTATAATAAAGTAAAATAAGATAAATATGAATGTCTGAAATATAAAGACTGCCTCTTTGTGTTGCAGGATGTCAGCGCAGAGAACAGTTTAAAATTTCCAGAGTTGTACCAGTCTGGACAGAAACATGAGCTTTCAAGCCCTCTGAAGTTGTCGTTGTCACTCCTGTATGCTGTCTATGCATCGCTCGCATTCTTCTTCATCCCGTTTGGAGTTTTCTACAACACCGCCTTAGACTACCAGACCATGGCGGTCACAGTTTCCATGGCAGCTACGTTCACTGCCACAATTGAGGTCAGGGTGTCTGCCTTTATAGATGCAAGTGTCACAATATAACAAAGAACGTAACATTTTTGACACGTTTTTGTAATAATGATAGTGACTTTGGCAGCATTTTATAATAACCACAATTAAATGTTTTATTGATAGTTAATTAATCTTTTGGTGAATGTTATGTTACAGTGAAATATTTGATAATGTTTACTAAATGTTTAATGATTAATTTACTATCGATCTATAGCCACCATTGGGATAAATATTTAATGAGTTGAAAATGAAATTTATCATACCGTCTTTTAAAGATTCAGTGGGTTGGGTTTGTTATGGATATAATAAGACTGTGAACTTGGAATTTGTATCCTGTTTCATTCACTGTTTGGGAAAGAATAACATTAAAATGTACCCATCCTCACATATAATGCTGCACCTTGAAAAATGACACTCAAGGGTATCCCATATGGTGAAATGTGATACAGGGTTTCCATATACGTGAAGGGTTTGGAGTGAAATCTGTCTGATTATTGATGTGTCCCAGGTGTCATGGCACCATTGCTAAAAGGACAGCTCAGGCATATCTCTGAGACACCAGCAGCTTTGACATGACAACACTATTTGACATCCTGGGAATGAAAACATTCTCACTTACAACGTGACAGTTATATCAGTAACAAATACATAATGAAATGCTGTGTCTATATTATCAGAACTTAATTATTTCCATCTCTTACCAGCTATGATATAATGCACAACACATCATTTTAAGTAGTTATTTTTTGTTACACAAACTACTGATTTAAATAAGAAATATGTGATGTTAGGAACTGAGCCTGGTTCTGCCAGACTTCTTTTTTCCTGTTAAAGGGGACTTTTTCCTTCCCACAGTTCCCAAGTGCATGTGCATGGCGGAGTGGTGGGGTCATCTAATTGTTGGGGGTTTTCTCTGTATTATTGTGAGGTCCTTACCTTACAATATAAGTCTATGAAATGATATTGAACATTTAAAATATCTTAACGAAGAAGGAATGCCTGTGTTTCACTGATCTAAGTTTAAACCTTAAATTTTAGACTGCTTTCCCATCTTAACATGTATTGTTAATAATTGCTTTACCACATAAGTACATAAGTATAAACTGTTGCATCTCATTTCTGAAACAAATTTTATTTAAACTGTTACTTTGCTAATATCTAATTTACTGTATTTCCAGATGGACAATTCTTCTTTAATAACAGTGTTTCTATGCCTCAGATTATTCTAAAGACCAGATACTGGACAAAATTCAACATAGCAGCTGTGGTTGTCTCTGTGGTGTTGTTCTTCATCTGTACCAGGATCACCCACAACACCCGCCTTTTTCAACAGTCACCCAAGGACTATTACTTTCTTGGTACTACAGCGCAAGCCTGTTCATTATTTCCTTATCAAAAAAAATGCTACTGCATAACTGTAAATTTCACTTTCTCTTTGGTAAATCTGGGGGTCTGTCCCCATTTCTGTGGACAGGTTTGATTGCTCTGTATGTCCTTTCATCAGGTGTGTCTGATAAGGCCTTCATTGATCCAGTTGTGTGGCTCACCGCTCTGCTCACTGCCTGGACAGCTGTTTTGCCTTCAGTGACTGCTTTTGCCCTCAATGTCATTCTCCACCCTCCACGACAAACACAAGGTGATCTTTTTGTGCGTGACAGAGTATGAGAAAAAAAGATCCACTAGTTTTTCTGTTTGTAAAAGAAGAGCTGAAAATGCAAATTGTATGTCCATTGGGGTTTGGTTCACTGAAGGACTTTTGTTGCATGCTGCACGTTTCTCAGTTGGCTCATTTTACTTCATCTCTGTCAAAATAGAGACGGTGTAGAAATAGCCATTAAAAACTAAGAAATATATCATAAACTGTAGCTTTTGATAGGACAGAGAAATACACAGAAACAGTCTCCATAGTCAAAAAATCACAGTATCATACAATGTCAAACAACTCTACAGCAGCCTGTAAAATCCAACCATCTCCAGTTATTTTTTTCTGTATAATTCATAGTGATCATTTTCTACCCAAAAAGTGTGAGGTTATATTCAAAGGCCTGGTAGACCCAAATGCAGTGCACTAGACCAGAAAACTAAGTTCAAAGAATTATTGAATAATGCAGAGGTTGCAGCAATGATCAGAAAATCATCAGAGACAGTAGTCAACAAAGGCTGTATGGAGCACGAGGGGCTCCTCAGACCACAGAGGTTGACAGACAATCTGTTGAAAAGTGGGTTGGCAAACAGGGTGTGAATACAGCATATTGATTAGTCAATGCACCCAAGGCATGCCACCTGAGGAAACCAACATGAACGGGAAAAAGGCCATGCTTTATGAATCGGCACAATCACTGAAAACACATAGACACAGATACACCTTTCCTACTGATGCTGTGCTGGTGCCCAATTTCGAACCAGTACCAAAAACAGGGTGAGCTGTCACTAATATCATTCTCCCCTGTCTGTGATGTAGGTCCACAGCGTATCACATCAGCCAGTGGAACTGAGGTCTAATTTCAGAAGAGGGACATCTCTCCGCCGCTCCTCTTACGCTGTCTCTCAGGGTGCTGGGTCCGGACGCTACATCACATCAGCAACACACATCCACCCCACAGAAGTGCCAGTAGATGAGAAGGTGACTGCGAGTAATAACTCCACAGACTGCACGGAACATGAACGATGACTAATGCATTTAAAGTTTTTAGAACAGAAAGTATGTGATCATATTAATTGCTCCTGCAACACAGAACTGAAAAAGATTTTTCCTCTGTTTGACACATGGTTTTGTGAGCAGTTCTAAGCTGCAGCGCTACTCTATGTCTACTGTTTTGAAATAAAGTTAATGAAATAACATCCAAAATATATTATGCACCATAAATCTTGTTTATTATCTTTACATTGACATTTTACCTCTGTTTGAATATATCCAATTTTTTAATGTGATAAAAATCAAATTTCTGTCTGCTGAGGTTATAAGGAACTTTCCTTTGAAGATCGAACCAAACACAATAAACCGACAGCATAGCTTTGTTTTACAATTGTTTTATTTGTTAATTTATTTCAAAACACGCAATTTACCCATATTATCCTTTTAAGTTTTTATTTTTCTGTAACAGTTATTACTCAGATTATTCTCCTTCTCAAAAGTCTCAACTAGAATGAAACTAAAAGTCCTCCACAGGCTCTCCGGCTTCTGCAGTGGGAGGAGGGAAAAAAGGCTTTCTGAATAGACGTGAGTGGGTTTATCCCTCATCTCTGTGTGTGTGTGTACACCAGGGTATGTGCATGTGTGTGTGTGTGTGTGTGTGTGTGTGTGTGTGTGTGTGTGTGTGTTTGTGCGTCTGTGTGTGTGTGTGTGTGTTTAAGTGCAATATGTGGAATGTCCACACGGCCAGTAGATCACAGGACCCGTAGAGCTGAACATTGTCTTCTAGGTTTGGCAGCCAGATTGTCATACCTCTGATTTCATCTTTGGTTTCAGCAAACACTCTCAAAAGGCAGACTCACCCTCTCCAGCATGTGCCTGTGTCTGTTTGTGTGTCCGTCTGTCTGTCCGAGTGCAATATAAGCCACCATCTCCAGACGACTTTGTAAACTTAAGTAGGTACAATGTAAGTGTCTTTGCATTGATTGTGGCCCTTCCTTGGCGCTGGGGACAAAGACAGTCAAACATTGTAGAGTAATGGAGCCATGAGTGTGGAGGATCAGCATGGCCTCCATTTTGATGTCAGTGGCAGTTTGGGGCAAAGTTAAGTGATCTCAGTGTGGTGAAACATGGGATGCTGTAGTGCTCTTGTCTCCCCAGCCACTCTCACCATAACCTGAGTGACTGGGGTTGTTCCACCCACACTGGGCTCATGGTATGGGTGAATTGGCTAAGTAAAGGGCTATGGAGGTCAAAATGAGCGGTAGTGTTTAAATGTTGCGGGGAGGGAAGGGGTTGAGGGTTATACACTCTGACCCAGCAGCAACAATTAGGATTGGGGGGGTCAGGTGTTTGCATAGTTCTCTGTGCAAAAGCCACCAACCGGAGCCATTTTTTATTCCTCGCGGCTGGTTACATCATCATTAGATTAGCAGGAAATTGTGGTGGGTGATGGGAAATATGATCTTTGCACCACAGCTCTTTTTTTTTTTTTTTGCACTGCTGCGTTGTACGACATGGTGGCAGGAGGTGAAGCAGAGTCGATAATGACGGGGAGCGAGTCAAATGTTGGTTCGAGGGTTTGAACAGTGTGATTTGGCCGCGATGAGGATGAAGGATGAATGAGTGAGTGGGGGTGGTGGGGCAGTCATTTGGCAGTCGGGCACTACAGCTTGTCACAATTCAGAGAGCCTCTTTTCCACATGATTTTGTTCTTCCATCCTCCCATTCCTCCTCCTCACTGGCCTGCCCTCTCTCTACCTTTTTTCTTGTTTTGAAACTGATTGTCTTCTACCATCACAAAGACACTTGGTTCTGATTGATTAACAGGTAACAGAAGAGGGAGAGCACAGTGTGACTGGGGGTGTCTACATCAGTCCCACTGGCAACCTATTCAATCCCACAGTGAAATGACACAAATATGCTGTTTGACAGTAAATGCAGACGACACTTCGGGTGGGATGATCAGTTGCCACGTGGTACTGCAGTTGGTTGGTCGGTCAGTTGGTCAGTAAGAAATGGTTTCAAATTTTTGCATGACAAATATTGCAACCCATAATAAAGGAACAGAAAATAGAAATAGTCTTTCACATAGGTACAAATGAACACATATACATTGTACACAGGTTGAGGAAAAGCATGTAGACAGACATACAGGTATTTGAAGGCCGCTCAGGTCTGAGTGTGTCCCTATGATTAACTCCAAGTAAACAGCCCGTCTTTGGAAAAGCAAGACACATTTTTCAGGACCCGAGTGAGGACCACAAGCTGAGGAATGAAGATTGAATGCGATTGATTGGGAGGAGAGGAGTTTGACCTCCCCCAGCACACACTGCCCCCTACTGTCTGGATTTATATACATCAAAGAAACATGGGAAAGGGAAAGGGTTGCAACAACACATGCACACAACCAGTGAATCCAACAGTGACAGAAATTCTAAAACAAGGACCCCTCCAACGCCTAAAACCCAAATCCTCCCACCCTGTTTTGTTTATTTTGATAACCAAACTATCCCCCTCCCCTTCTCCACCCACACCCAAGTCTTTCCATCCTCCTCCTCTCCCCACAAAATCACAGGTCATTCCTGTTGGTTTCTATACAGTTATACAATATCCATGCACAAAAGGAAAAAAAAAAGTGCACCTTCTTTTCAATAGGAGGCGCTGGTCTTTAATATTCTAAGAACATCAGGAGCACTTGAACACACCCAGGAACCTTCAGAAGTAACTGTGAAACTGTTCTTGTTTTTTTTTCTTTTTGTTTTTTCAGAGAAAAGACAACTTAAAGGCAGAAGAAAGCTAACAATGAATATAAGGTTATTCCTCCTTTGGTTTAACATCAAATTTTTGGTTTATAATTCAGCCAAAATCACATTTTTCTCATCTCTTCTTTTTTTTTTCTTTGAATGTAGCCGCCTGTGAGAGAGCTTTGAACTAGACATCTGAAGTGACTAGCTCTCGCCCATCTCTTTCTCTTCTGTCTCTTTTTTCCTCGCGTGACCCTCCACAGAAACATTCACAATGTCTTTTCCTTTATGAAAACAGTAAGTACATGCCGTAGCAAAAACAAACGAGAGAACATACGAGAAAAATAAGCAAACAAATAAAAGGAATTTAACAGTATAAAGCTTCAAGTCACAAGTTCCAAAACTAACTATCATAGTATCATACTTTCATAATCATTGTTATCATTAGCAGTATTATTTTCAGTTTAAATTACATAAAGTTTACATGAAAGGTTTTTGAGGTATTTCAGAATTAATTGTCAACACACGCCTACCAAGTCCTAGCACTAGCCAGGGGGAAAAAGTTGACTGGACAGACAAGGTGGAGGGAGGAGAGAGTTTGTTTCTATAAACTGTCAGTGAGTCTTCCGCACTTTTCCAGTGCAGCCTCTGTGCTTGCACGCAGCGGGGAGAAAAAGAGCCATTTGGCATTTAAGATTTTATAACTACAGCCCTCTGAGTGCTTAGAGCCACTGCCTTTTTACCCTTCTCTTTCTCTGTTACACAAAAATATCTCTGATGCGAGAAAGGTAAAGCGGCTGAGAGTGTAAGCACACTGGGCAGAAAGCAAAAGAAAAACACAAAGGCTGAGAGCTAGTAGAAGATCAATGATACAGCAACAAAGACTCTGACAGATTAAGGAGTAACATATAATATTGTTTCAAATAAATAGTGTATAGAAAATGTTTTATAGACTTTCTACATGATAAAGTGCTTGTATTCTAGTGTATCAAGATGGAAAGTCAATATGAGAGAAAATGCTGACACAGCCCCCACTCTGTGTCCCTCTCTTTGGCCCCCCTTTCTGTCCATCCAATTATGGGTGCATTGTCTGTGTGAGCACATGCTTGTAAATGGGTATGCAGCTATATGCATGCATCTGTGTAGCTCTGTGTGTGTGTGTCTGTGTGTGTGTGTGTGTGTGTGTGTGTGTGTGTGTGTGTGTGTGTGTGGCGTGTGTCAGTGCAGTCCCACCCGTGGTTGAAGGGAAAAGGCACTCAACTCTGTCTGCAAGGCAGCCACCTCCTCCTATGTGGCACAATGCAGTCTGACTGCGCTGTTAGTATGATCATGTCTATGTGGCTGTGTGTATGTGTGTGTCCATGAGCGTGCGCATGGGTCACATTTTCAGTGTGTTTGTAACAGTTTGGGGCAAAGAGGGGGGGCTCTAATTTTTTGGTTTGTGTCCCCCTAGGCAGTTTGTGACTGGTAGGCTGCAGTATCTTTGGTATTAGTGGCGGTTTCACAAACCACTCAGCTTAGTGAGGTAGCCACATTGGTTCTCACTACAAACATCATTTTGTCAGCTTCATTCCTAAAGCTGAATCTAGCTATTTATCTATGCTCACTGAACTGTATACCACAAGTCAATTTAAGCTCATCTTCCTTTGGCAACATTAACTCACTGCTTACAGCAACGTGAGTCAGTACCTCCTGATCAACTCCTCTACAATGACCATCTCTTATCTAATCTGCACTGCTAATCTGACTACATTGTTGGAAATGCTACAGTTGCATCTTAAGACCATACAGATAACTACTGAGTCCCAAGTGTAAACACCCCGCACCACCACCCCATCCTCCAATAAAACATATTGAGTCAGCCAGGATATTTGGAGGTCATGTTTTGTCCCCCTTAATTTTACCCCATTCTCAGGGCTCAGCTTAAAGGGGGGGGGGCTGAAAGTACCACAGTTCCAACATGAAATGCCAAAAGAGAGAAAGTGTCCGTCATTTTTTCTTCTCTTCAGCAGCGCCCTGTTTTTCTTTTCTTTTCTCTTTCTTGCGGTAAATGTCCTGCAGGTCTATATTCAAACAGAATGCAAAAAAAGAAAAGAAATGTCCTTCATTGGCCTCAGTCCTTGCATCCCTCTTTTGTTTTCCTTTTAAAAAGTCCTTCCTTTTTGTGTTTGATTTATCAACAAGGTGCCTTACATATGCACAACAGAGCACAATAGTAACAAGAAATAGAAACTTTGTGTCTATGGTACTAATTAAATACCCGCATCAATATAGAGAGGAAGGGGCGAGGGGTTGGAGGGGCAATGGGGTTAGAGGGACAGAGGAGGTAGAGAACCAAAGATAGAATGAGAGATTTTCTTCTGCTTCAAAATGTGTCCAGTTATGTGCTGGAGACATTTTCAGTTGTACTGTATGTTTGGTATCGTTGTTGTTTGAGGTTTCGTTATTGTTCGCCTTTAAAATCTGATTCTTGTTTTTTTCTTTTGTTTTACTAAAAAAGTATAATTTCGTTCAGTTAAAAGCTGATTGTTGGGTGCTATGGCACACACGGCCCATCATCTTCAGGGCGCACTGTAGCTGTGTGTTAACCATATTACCATATTCTCTGACTCGCATTAAGGCAGTAAGCATTGGCACTAATTGTTGTAGCATTTTAACAGCTGAGTATGGTGTTTAGCTATGGGCTAGCTACTGATAACCCTCATGTGGGAATAACCAGATTTGATTGAAATCATATCTGTTGAGCTTTATTATATTTTTTTGTTTTGTTTTTTTGTTTGTTTGTTTTTTTGTTTGTTTTGTTTTTTCTTTTTGCAGGCAGATGAGGGAAATGAATGGAAAATCAATGATTTCATAAAATGATGATTTTCAGCCTCTGAAAAATAACCTAAAATAAACCTCCACTGCGCCACAGATGTGTCTGACTTAGGATGCCTTTCTGTTACATTTTTACTCTGTTGTACTTTCCCCTCCCATCTTTGTGTGATTTTTTTTTTTTTTTTTTCGTATTTTGTTGATTCTTGTCAGATTTGGATTGCCTAAATAAATCCCTGCCTTTGCAAAATCCCTGCATTTTCAGCATTCAGGTTAACCATCCCCCTCCTCCGGCTTCACCAGTGCTGGTTGGATGAGGAACAACAATAGGATAATGGCTAGCTATTGATCTGCCTTCAAAGAGCTGCGAGGGCCTGAATGTGTTGTGCCATGACTTCTCCTCAGCATCTAGTGGCTCTTCCCTCCCTCTCTTCCACTCTGAACCCCCCCTTGCTCTGCTGGATGCAGGTCTCTGCTTTCAACAGCAGGGGGCACTGTTGCTCTGCCAGCGCAGGCAAGACCGAGGTTGGCGGCAGGTGTGCTGCTGCTGCTGCTGTAGTGAGGCCTTTGTGTCCCCATCTCCATGGGTCTCATGTGCTCCTCTTACATTCTGCTTTTCGTATGCAGCTGTAATGTAGTTGGCTGGATGCCCGAGCGTGTTGTTGTCATCGTTCGGGTCTCAGTTATTGATTAGAGGAAAAGCTCCCAGCAGAACAAAGAGCATGTCCAGACATCTCACCCGCCTCTCCTGTTGGTCAGAGAAACACAGACTCTGGGCTCAGGCTAAGAGTAACAATGACATGTCTCCCTACAGGCCTCCCAACATCTGTGCAAAAAATATATGAGACCTGGGCCTGGAAGACCTGAGTATCTACTGCCGAGTGTCTTGAGTTTCACCTTCAGGAGGGGTCAAGGCCTCGCTCTCTCTGTCTGCATCGATTCATTTTTCAATTCATTAGTTTGCCGTATGATCAGGCCGAGCTGCTCTCTGAAATGGCTGGCCATCAGGGAATACCTTTGGCCGAGGAATGAAGGAGACTGCAAGAGGAGGGGGGAGGTAGAGGCGGAGAACTGGAAAGCCTTGTTGTTTTTTTCATAGGCTGCGTTGTTTTCTTTATGACGGCCTTGTGTGTGTGCAGGATGGGGCTCTGATAATAAGGCTATGTGCTGTTCTGTTTTCAGAGTTATTGCCGTTCTCTTGCCCTTGTTGCTTCCATGTGCCGGCGTACGGGGGGGGGGAATAGTAAGGAGGCAGACACAAAGGCGGTGAGTTGAGAAGAAAAAGCAGAATCAGTGGCTACTTGGGTGGTGAAGGAGGAGGCCGGCATAATGTAAATACCGTCCAACAAAAACGTCAAATCTTTGGTGTCGCTTTGCTCTATCAGATGCCATAAAAATTAATTTCTCTCAAAAAAAGAAAAAGACAAACTCAATGATTGTCCTTGTGTGTAAGTAATGCAGAGTGGACCTGACTTCACACTTCACCTTTAAGATTATGCTTGTTTCAGGTGACAGCTTGAAATTTTAACTGACATAAAAGATGATTGCATGGCACAAAGGATTTTTTTCATCGTGTGGGGGACACCTTCAGATGGCTCAGGCCAGGTAGGGGTGTTATACACAGGCTTTACAGCCAATTTCCTGTGTCGCCTGCTGTTCCAACCTGGTTCCCCAGCCCTCTGGAGGCCCTCTCCTCCTCTCAGGCTTTGGAGAAGTTAGTGGTAGAGGTGCCTGGCTGCCCAGGGCTGGTACCATGATCATCATGCCAGCGGTCCACACAGCGGCGGCGCGCATTCATAAAGAAGTTGCTAACGGTGCTGAGCTCCAAGCCGAGCTGTTGGGAGATGGTGATCTGCATTTCCTTGGATGGACGCTTATTCTCCTTGAAGATGGCAATGAGTGTGCGACGCTGCAGGTCAGTGAAGACTAGACGCTGTTTCTTGGGCGCCGTGTTGCGGTCCTTGTGTTGCTCCTGTTCTTTGCGCTTGCAGGCTTGGTGTGGATGGTAGAGGTGGGAGGGATGGGAATGAGAGTGGGAGGCAAAGAGGAGAAAGGAAACACAAAGCAAGGTAAATATACAAAAGTGATCGTTTTCATGAACAGATAACAGAAAATTGGAGGTGGAAGGAAGTAAAGTAACTAAACTATAATTACTCAGTACTTAAAACTAGTTTATACACCAGTAGAGATGCTACGGCTCCATCTCTATTGCCATATTAAAGTTGATTTAAAGCTAATCCATGCCTCCTGCCCAGTGGGAATATTCCTTCCATCCTGCAGAGTGCAGACAGGGACCCAGCCTGCGGTGAGAGAAAGATTGGGGGGGGGGCACTGGCTGTTGCCTGCTAGCTGGAGACACTGCTGTTTGATTCAATATTAATGTAGTTTGAGTCACAATGGGGGACTGAGTGACTGTTGCACAAAAGTAAGCATTTTGTGTTTGAGTGTGCGTGTGGAAATGAAAGCTAGAGGAGGGGCCGATGCAGGGAAAGAATAGGTTGGAGAGAGAGACAGAAAAGAAGCAGGAGTAAGACAAAGTGTGTGTGTGTGTGTGTGTGTGTGTGTGTGTGTGTGTGTGTGTGTGTGTGTGTGTGTGTGTGTGTGTACAAGAACTAAAGAGAGGAGCTGAGATGAAGAGGGAGGGGCTGCAAGTGAAGGAGAAAGCGAGATATTGACTGACTTTGCTGTAGGAATTGGGGGGTTCTCTGTAGGGACTGAGGTCAGAATCCCCCCCCCCAGCAGGTCTACAGTCTGCTACTTCAAACAGAGCCCACTGGAGCCCACTCTATTGAGCTCTGAGAGGGTATTTATAACCCCCCCCCTTACCCCCTCCTCTCCCAAACACAAACACTGGAGAGGTGCTTGCACTGGCTGCTCTGAGCCCCTTCCCATACACAGAGCAATTTTCAAAAGAAAACACACCAAGTGTACTCTTCTGCGTTTGGGAGGGTGTCCAAGGGGGTGAAGGGGCTGCATGCAGCAAACGCAGAAAATAATAGTTAATGGAATGTGGGTAAGTGTGTTGTAACTCAAAGTATTTGTAGGAGACGGGTGGAAAGCAGCAGACAGGTGGAGGGTAAAAGGCAGAAATGGCGCCCAGAGATGGTGTAGTTAGTGTGTGTGTGTGTGTGTGTGTGCGTGTGTGCATGCGTGTGCGTGTGTGTGTGTGTAAGGCTACGGCACCACCTCTGCAGCCACATGTTCCCCTGCTGACTGAGGATCGAATCCTGCCAGATCGCACTGTGTGTCCCTCTCAGCTTCCCTACTGTCTCAATAAAATGGGAGCAAATTGGAGAGAGAAAGAGAGCAGGAAAGATGCCATCCCTATGGGGTCTCCACCTGCTGCCGCTGGTATTGTCTGATACTTTCATACTCGCCTTCAGTAATGTCTCACTCTCACGCTGTGTGTGTATGCATTTAGGGACAGTTTTTTTTATGTTCTCCGGTGTGTGTGCGTGCATGCGTGTGTGTGTGCGTGCGTGTGTGTGTGTGTGTGTGTGTGTGAGGAGGCTGTGATTATGCTGAAGTGGCTGGAGCCAAGCAGTGGCGCTGTGTGTCTAATTACAGTGGAGCAGAGCCCATTGATCAGCCATTGCAGTCCAATCTGTTTACTACAGATGTCTAATCTGCACACTTGCGCATCCATCATATTCATATTTCACATCAACACTGCTGCTACATATATTACACAAACATGCTAATATGCCACATACAAATTTGTCCATGCTTGTACAAACAGTGTGCGTACCATCATATATAATGCTTTGATTTATTAAAGGTTTAAGAGTAGGAATGATGATGAGAAAAGGGAGGAGGGTTATGAGGATGATGCCATTTCATGGTTTGCATGAAATTATTCATAGTAAGTTAAAGTCAGATGCTAAAGAATCAGCAGGACTGCTGTGAGAAATCATGAAACCCAATTAGGCCTATACTTACTAAAATTATTACATCTTATATTTATTGTTGAAGGTACTTTAAACATACCAAACTAAATCCTGGTAGTTCCACGGACAAACAATGATAGGGTCGCTTATATCATGGAATTTTTCAAATTATTATTATTATTTTTATTTTAACTGATGTATTTGTCATTTATCACTGTTATCTTTTTTATCTCCAAAAACCAATAAATGTTAGTATTTAGCTTTTTTTTAAAAAATTTTCTCAATAAATAGAGTTCCTTATTTCAGGCTAATGTACACACACAGTTCATCATTTGTGACTTACAGATATCCTTTATAAAGAAAGTCTATAGAGAATTACTGTTTCAGTCCAACATAATTTGAACATCACAGTTTCAATGATAAAGCTTAAGTGATCAAACATTTCCAGGTGTGATGAAATCTCTATTTATTCTACATTTGAGAACTTGTACTGGATCATCGTGGCCATCAGGGAGAAGCGTACTACCCATCAGAGACATGTCAGACAGTATGGATTAAACTTGTGTGCAAGAGGATTTTTTTTCCCAGCAGGACAATGAGCCTAACATGCATCTAAGCTCCACCAGGCCTGTTTGAAGTCCAAGGAGGAGCAGCAGCGTAGTGCTGACATGTGTGACATGTCTATTCCTCCACAGTCACTGGAATACGGAAAAGCCGAAATACAGAACCTCTGGGATGCTCCCGAACAGTGCTGAGTTAATTCTTTTTTTTTCTATAAAAGGTAAAATTACAAAATATTTAGCATTTTTGAGAAATCTTTTTTAAAATCATTTTTACATGTTGCATTTCTGACTACACAAATGTGCATCTGATGCCTGAGCATTTTTATTATGGATCCCACTTTTAGAACAATTTCTTCAATTTTTAGCTATATAGATTCATTACTGTCTTAATATTTATTATGACACTCAGTTCCCCATTTATTTTATGAAGCTTCCACTTGGTCGGAGCAGCTGTACTTCCTCTTAGTGTGTGGCTTTATTCTTCTGTGGTTTGTCCAGATGTGTGACCATGCACAGATATGCATTAAAAAAAAACCCATAAAGACACACAACCTCAGGTGACATAAATGCAAAAGTGTTGTGTGTGTTTTCCAGTTTTACATTAATGCTCAAAATATATATATATATATATATATATATATATATATATATATATATATATATATATATATATATATATATATATATATATATATATATTAGTAGCAGCATTTTGTCTTACTTAGTTTTTATGGCTGAACATTTTGTTTTTCAGCAGTGGCTACCACTCCAAACTGTGCAGTTACAGGCAGTAAAACCAGGATACTTCAGAAATGTGTTCATAAATTTCTTTTTAAGTGCCCAAACACATACCAGCTACTACTAGGAACCCCTGTGAAATCCTATGCAACCAAACACATCAGCTTTGCCTTGAATTCTGCTTTTGAGAAGGTTCTTCGTTTTTAATTTTTCCCTTTAAAAAAAAGATTTTCTAATATTTGTTTGTTACAGAGGTCATGGTGGGTGGTGCATTAAACTGCATTATATTTAAAAGTGTTACTAATACTGCTCTAAAATTTAATGTGTAAGATTAAAGAAAAACAAATCTCAAAATTTTCACCATGAATGCACCTGTTTTAGGGCAAGATGCAGAGTCAGCAGGAGGAGTGTTTCTCTATTAATGTGCCTCCACAGCAAGCTGACACAGTCCCAGCCTCTCTCCACATCTTTTCCACCGGATAGTCACGTTCTGCCACCTCATCGACCGCTTGCTTTGTTCCATTTCAGTCGGTAGGTGTCGCTCTCGTCGTGGCCCGGCTGCACGGGGCGCCATAGTGCGCTGCCTTTGCTACAGGCGCTGGATTTAGTAATCAATATCGATCGATCGGTGAGGAAGGGGGCCCTGATTACTGAACCAAGCTCGGCGTAGAAAAGAAAAAAAATCGATCATTGCAGCTTTTAGAGCTACAGTAGGCACCGAGCAGAGAGACGGACATAAACTCATGCACAAAGAGCAGCCGGACAAGAGCAGAAATCCTGATTTGGTGCTGGGTGTTTTCCGAGGTGCGCATGATGCTGATAAAAGCTGCGCCGGAGAGAAATGAGATTTCTATTACTCACTTTGGAGCCGTGAGCAGGAGCTGACCTACTACTATACAAGGATTGATTCACACAAACACGTGTGTCCTGTGCTCTACTGTCTATATATATATATATATATATATAAATATATATATATATATATATATATATATATATATATATATATATATATATATATATATATATATATATATATATATATATATATATATATATATATATATATATATATATATTAAAATATACATTCTACCGTATTGCACATTATCAGGCTGTATAGATAGCATATTATTTTCCGTGAATATGCATAGTGGAAGTCCAGTTAATCCTCATGAATGTCATTTCAAAGTCCCCCCAGACTGAGCTGTGCGTCCATACATCTCGGATTCTTTAATAATGCCTTTATGCTCCGATGAAAACGGTATAACAGACCTATTTCTTTTTCATTGATGACATTAATATTCTTTGCTTCACGACAAACCAAGCGAGGTTAAGAGAAAGGCCCTGGGTGTTCAATATCGATCGATAGATTCGTGAATAATTCGTGTGTGAAATTCAGTTCGTCCAATTAATTATGCCTCGGAGGGGGGAGTGGGCCTGGAGAGGAGATTCATGAAGGGGGCTGGAGACGCGAAAGCACACCAGGCAGGAAGCGGCGGAATGATGATCCAGCTTTCTGTGCTGTTGAAATCAGAGCAGGAAAATAAGTAAATTATCATTGCCAGCTTCAGCTGTGTTTTCTGTAAGATGCTGAATATTCACAGCTGTCTTTAGGAGACCTCCTCTATCCCCGCAGATGTGAGCTCATCTTGAGCATTAATCATTTATTGATCATCACTGCCCTTCCTGCTCATAATGAGAAAGTCAAACCGCCTAATATTGTGCCTATATTAAAACATGATTACACATCTGCATAAAGAGCATGCCTGCTTGTTTTCGAAACCTTCTCGCTGGTTTGAAATCCAGTCCTGGTGCCCTGTTTGTGATCCCTGTAAAGGATCAAGGGTCAACAGCATATGCTGATTTAATTAATTTACCAATGAACATGTTTACCGGTTACGGTTGAGTGCGTTTACACACACACACACACACACACACACACACACACACACACACACACACACACACACACACACACAGTCCCGCTCCTTTATTGTTGGAATGCAGTACTGTCTCCACTAATAATCTATGCAGCCTGCTTGCAGCTGCACTCATCCCCATATTGTAAGAGGCGTGATTGGGCAATTTGATGTTAAAGCTTCAGCCTGTTTATTAAGTGACGTCTCTGCTGTTTTGCATGGGCTGTTGCCCTAAAGATTGATAGCAATGTGTATATGTATCCACACCGGCCTCTCTGTATACTGTGGCATTCGGCTGCAGGGGAGTGCCAAGCTCTCTCTCTCTCTCTCTTTCTCGCTCGCCAGGCCAAAACACTTCCTGCTCAATACTCCTTAATGTAATGAGTGAGAATTGGTGTTAATATACTGATAAAGCGGCACAATTTGTTTGTTTGCCTTCTCCTGCGACTCAGCTGCGAGGCATTTCTGTTCCAGCCCTTCAATAACACTCAACCTGAACTCAGTTACACCTTCGCCCACATCCCACTTTCAAGTCCATAAGACTCTGCTGCCTGAAACATTTTTGATATAGCCTTTACCTTTAGATTTGCTGTATTAGCTCTCACAGGCTCTCGTGTATGTTGAGTGGACATCAAAAAACTAACAATTTTACGAGCTCCATGTCAGAATGAGATGCACAAAGTGCACCCGAGATATAGGAGTGTTCAGCCCTATTTTCATCCCAACGTGATATTAGTGAACCCAAGAAATTGCGCAGCGCAAAGAAATTCAATAATGAATTGAGGCTGATGCCTGTGATGATCACGCTCCTTATGAGGTTTTGGATAATTAAAAGCACTCAGCCATTTAAGCAAAAGATTGAAAGAACCTAACTGAAATTTAACCCGCAGTACTTTTTTTTCGCCAGTTTAATAGCAGCCCTGGTCTGCATGGGCCATTTATTGTTATGAGTGGGTCCATTGTTAGAGTGATAATCTTATCTGTGATTATCATTGATTACAGTCATAATTGCCTGAGTTATGTGTGATAGCGGTAATCGTGATTCTTGTATTTATTATTGTTAATGTACAGACAGGGAGGCCATATGGTTACTTTCCAACAAACAACAGGTGTGGGTGCCGCTGCCGCCGTGGGTCTATTTATTTATTTATTTA
Organism: Pterophyllum scalare; assembly: GCA_024447675.2. Classification (NCBI taxonomy): domain Eukaryota; kingdom Metazoa; phylum Chordata; class Actinopteri; order Cichliformes; family Cichlidae; genus Pterophyllum; species Pterophyllum scalare. The sequence continues at coordinate 32,018 of JAMQGT020004400.1, forward strand.
TTTTTGGTAATTATGAATGTATTAGGAGCTTTTGCGGGAAATTTGTGATTAATTTTACTATTACTAAATCCCGAGCTGAATTTTGGTTTAAATAAAAATAGACTTTCATACTCACATGAAATACATTATTTTTTTTTAAAAAGTCAAAATCATAAACTATATATTTTCTTTACATTTTTATTAATTTTCCCCAGAACAAATCATTCTCCTAAAATTCATCAGCATTTAATTAATTAAATAAACATGTCGTTTAATTATTAATCTGTCTCTTTTGGATTTCTGCTGTGTGTGAAGAGGAAAGCTGCATTAATCTATCACATGCTCCTTTATAGTGAAAATTAGATGTGAGATGAAAATTACAATAGAATATTTACCTGAACAACTTAGTTTCTTGTGTAGATCCCACTCTATCAACTTTCTCGCGGGACTGGTGAGATCTGCTCACGTTAATTAGGGCAACGTTTACACCCTTTTTTTAATATTTGCACTCCTGGATGGAAGTGTACAGATTGTTGCACCATTTCAAGGTTTAATTCACTTCATTTCCCAAAAAAAAATCAAAAATAAAATAAAAAATAATCAAAATGTCAGATGGCCGCCAAGCTGTCACATCTCTGCTAATTTTTTTATTTGTCGCAGGAGAATCATCACACTGATCTGCAATCAGATGATACTGTTTACTCTCCACGGGGACACGGACAGGTTTTCAATATGCAGGATTTTCCACATTCAGTTCAATACCGTTCTCACTCAATCATGCGAAGAGAGAGTCAACACAAATATTTCCAACCCTTATTTCCCTACCCCTTATTGCACTGATGTAATTGCATTTACCTGATTTATTATCTCCAATGTACGGCGAAAATATATTAAAATGGAGAAAAAATAATAAAATGAGGCGATGTATCTATATTCGGTTACAAAATGCACATGCTTTTAAATGTAAGATTTTATTTTATTTTACGAAGTTTTGTTTTGTTTTTGTTTCTTCGAAGATTGACTTATCGCTTTAAACAGTTTTATTTAAAAAGTTGTCTAACTGATATTTATGTTTTTATTTTGTACAGGTCTATATATATGTATTTATGGACAGTAAGATATCGTATATTTATGTAACTGTAACTGATCAGCAAACAGCAGTGATATATTTCAATAAAAATAATTATTATATTTTTTTCTTTTTAGTACACATTTAACACAGACTAAAAACTAGTAGCATTAATAATTATTACACACACCGCCGTATATTCTCACACATTCAGAAATCCTGAATACCTGAAGAAACGCATCGTCAGCGTATTCATATCGCCTCACTAAAGCAACAAATTAACCAAATTATTAATTTTAGCTAAAACCCGAAGGTAGTTCGTTATATTTAATAACATGTAACACAAAGGCTGTATAGGCTGGCATCGATTCATTCATCAATTGATTTCACAGTCGTTTTGTTCCTTTGTTGATCTGTGTGGGGTTGCCCAACCGGAGTTTTCGGGTTGCATCTGTGGGTACGATAAGCGGTGTGTGTGTGTGTGTGTGTGTGTGTGTGTGTGTGTGTGTGTGTGTGTGTGTGTGTGTGTGTGTGTGTTTTGCGGTTTTGTTTTGATCGACCCCAGGAAGACTTAAGGCTCCTTACATACAAACCATCTGTAGACTTCTTTCTTTCCAGATATGATTTGTCAGCAGAAGAATTTCTGCTCTACCTGCTTTTTTTTCCCCATTTTTCTTTCTGCATGTATCGGACGTACCCAAATGACGCAAAACATACTGTATAAGCTACTTTACATGGTGAACAGATGTCAATTAAATAACTGAATCTTGTTTTTTGTCTTTCAAAAAAAAATTTTTCCTTAGCGAGTGAACCAAATTAACAAAAGATTAATTTATATGATACTTTGATATCTTCTGATTTTTGCACAAAATTCCTTATTTCTTTTTCTATACAACTGAAATAACTGTATAGAAATGTGAAATGTCCCTTAATACGATGTTAAACGACTTGTTTTTATTGCTTAAAAAAAGAAAAGTATTACAGTAATCAAATGGATAGCCGCCTCTCTCCTCTTTAATTGTCTGGACATTGTCCTTGCCTTCTGTTCTTAGCCGCACATTAAACAAGCCATTATCGGGCCTTTAATAACCGATGACCTGTCAGAGCGTCAGATAAGAAGGGAGTGGATGGAATTGCTGCTGCTTCAGACGCCGGTGGACACTGATTTATAAGCAGCGGTTGGTTTAGGCTACTCGTCCAAAAAAAAAAGTATTCTGTTGCTTATTTCTTAAAGAATCGGCGACATCTGGGAAGGAACTTGCACAGAATAAATTACCAGTTTGGAGTATTTTGTAATAGTGAAAGTGTCACTGAAAAGATGCTTGGCAGAAATGCCGAGAAAAGCAGAGTGTTTCGGGGGGCACCCCGGCGTTACATAACTGCCGACTGGACTGACACACTGAGGTCCAGTCAACATTTTAATTGCACAACAGCCTGCTCTTTGGAGTCCTCGCTTACTTATGGTCTTATGTAAACCACCACAGACTGCAAAGAGTAAAAAAAACAAAACAACAATAACAACCCCCCTCCCAAAAAAAAAAACACGGTATTATTGTCTGCTTTCAGCAGGCATCTTTACACACAGCTCCACAGAGGATTCGTTCATTTCACATTTTAAAACCATTTTGTGCCGCTATTTAACTTCAAGGCGCGAGGACGAATATTGAGATTACATTATGATTATCTTTGGACCCTTTGTGTTTTTACTTGGAAAGAGGGGGACGTGCGCGGTGCCATTAACCCTTTGATGGTAGCAGCGTGCATTCCGTTGACTCTGCCAGCAATTTGATTTAAAGGTCATTCTCTCCTATCGATCCGGTTTGGCGAGGGGGCGACTGAGTAGCGTAGGAATTGATCATCTAAAATAGAAGAGACGGTATTCGAGACTGTACAGACCTCGACTGCATTTATAATTGCTAACCACGTACCCCGTGTGAATTGGAACGTGCGTGTGCTATAAGAGAAATGGGTGAAGATGTGGGAGAAACGACGCCGGCCCCCGCTTCACTCAGGCTAATCTGATTTTTATTAAAATTACATTATTTTGAATAATAAGGTCGACATGGTCAGAGTAGTGTTTGTAGGACAGGCCAGAGTGGGCGGGATGTATAATGAGCAAAAAGAGGTTAAACGGCTGTGAACTTTGAGTGGTCTCTCGCTGCTAATCCCACTATATCACAGAAATACCGAGAGGAGCCAAGATCTCAGATTTTCAAGTCAGCACTTGACAATTTTGGCCAGAGCACGAAGAGAACAAGCGTAAGATTCATTCTGCTATGTGTTGTGAAAGGTGAGCTGTTAATGGGGGAAAGGTGTTGCATGTTGGAGATGGAGGGGGTTGCATGGCTGCATGGCGCAGCTTCAGAGATGGAAAGGAGATGCCGGGGAATGGAAATCGATACAGATGCAGGGCTCACCAGATCGGCCTTAACAATTGGCGCAGACGCACTCTACAACCCGATCACATACATGTATACCGGAGAGAAGCAATGGCGGAGGCGACATGTATGCTGTGCTGGTGGTAAAATACTATCCCATGGGAAGCTAAAATCTATATAAATAAACGTATATAGTTGTACTTTCTGTTGTTTAAGAGTTCCCACATGACTTCAGTGGTGCTTTCCATTATAAGTTCCAATTTCAACCTAAAACATCGGGATTTCTGCAAATGTAAGGTTGATTTAAAGCTTTAGGAGTCTACACAGCCAGCCTATCCACGTGAGGTTACAGACAATGTCGTTTGGCGAGATGTCATTTCATCTGGAATGAGCCTCACTGAACATGGGATTTAAACAAAATAGCCTCGAGGTATAACCTCAAGAAAATGACTGTTGCTCTCTCACCAGGGGATTGCAAAGGCGATGCTTATACACGCTGTCTCAGTACTTACAGCACATGATGCTGTGCTTAACGAACAACGAAGGTCTGAAACCACAGCTGCACTGTTTACTCCCCTATCTTCCCCTCATACATCAATTATTAACGTACCAATCGATTATTTCGCAGGCCAACATCAAGCCATCTTTTCATGTAAAATAAATAAATAAAAAATGTAGGAAAAAAATCCTGTTTTAGATTATCTCCCATCAAACACATCGTAATGTTTTTACCAATTAAATTATACTTGCTTGAAAACAAAAAGATCACACTTTATATCCTTTTTTTTTTTTGCGTCAGGATATCTTGGTGTACATCCCAAAATAAAGATGACCTCCGGTTTGCATGCTGCAGCTTCCAAAAGAAGCTGGAGCTGTGATTTAAATGGAAACCCCGATGGGCTTTGTGCTGGACTGGAAAGTAGGGTGAATGGTGGTGTGATTGACGCTATTGTGGATTGTAATATTGATCGTTGCGTGGAAGCTGTTGGGTGAAATAATGGTGTTTAGGGCCCACAACAATGGTAATAAGTATGTATTTTGAAAACTGTAGTTCACCACCTTAAACTGTCCTCAAATCACACTCAAGGTCCTTCAGTTCAGCGGTGGATATTTCAGCACTCTGGACAGAGCCTTAATACCACAAACTGGCCAGCAGGAAAACTGCCTCATACTCATACCAAACGCTTTGTAGACATAAATAAAAAAATGTAACCATCTGTAACCTTCTCTATTCTACACACGAACCAACATAAATCGATTTAATTTAAAGAAAAGCAACAATTTAACTGAAATATACAAAATACCCCATATTTATCAGTCTGGTGTAATATAAAAGCCTGAGTTGATCTCAAAATGATAAACCCCTAACGAAAATGAAGGCCATACATTGCAAGGAAGGCAAACAGACTGGGCATCTTAATTAAATCATATATTTGCCAAGGAAAATGAATTTATTAGTGCAGAAAGGAAATGGCGCAGAGTGACGGTGATGGGGGATGGTGGATGGGGTTGAGTATTGCTCCAGGATTAGGCCTGTGTAAACTGCGTGTAGTCCATTGAAACATGAATAGAGGCCTCCCACCGTCATTCTCAACAATGTTTTTCCTCTGTGTCCTGTGGGTCTTGACCTCCACACCCTGGCACGTGCTCCGGCCATTCAGATGGAAATGAACCTACTGCGCTTTTTTTTTTTTTTTGAGGGGGGGGGAGCGGGGCTTGGCATGCCATGGCACATTATCATTGGTAAATGAAAGGAAATGAAGCAAATATCTTGTGCTACGGTGGAAGTTAGGAATGCATACAGCGCGCCATTCATTTTCTGTGCTGTCCAGCATCTGTCTGGAAAAACGTGTAGGCGTGATGTACGAAATCCCAAAGAACAAATGAGCGACTATATCCTGCATAAAACAAATGGAACATGATCAAAGCAACGAAAAATATGTGCAGGGGCGTATTTTAAACACCAGCTGTCCCCTTTCCCAGCCTTTTCCGGCTCCCCACCACCACCACCCCATCGCCCCTTCTGCTCCGGGGAGAAACCAATGGGAGAGAGTGCTGAGGCGGGATAATTGATAGATGCACTGGCTATCCTTATCGATCAGGGCTGTATTGACTCGACCAAATACATTGAGATGGAGTGTGGAATTCAACACAGATGCAAAGACGAATTGTTTTCATCGTTAATGCGATCTTTAAATGCCCCCCAAACCTCACTCTGCCCGCGTCTCTCTTAAAGTTGCCTGCTTATACAACAGCCGTCTGGCTAATATATGTACCTTAAGACGTTCAGAGTGTGCATGCAAGGCGTTCTTGTTTGCGTGGCCTGGGTCCGCATATGAACAACACAATAGGTGGAGAAAGCATTAGGAGATGTTAAGCGTGAAGGACACAAATCTCTTGAATCCCCCCGCCCCAAACGTGCCTACGTCTGCTCAGTTTTTCCTTTCAGGAGTGAATTGTCATGTGTGTGCGCGCGGACACTGGCATTTTCGCATTAGCTAAGCAGGGCAGCTGCATTGATTTGTGTGACTGTGATGAATTTGGAATAGTAATTTGAATTTATTGATTGATGTGGCCTAGCGAATATGGCCCAGCCTTACTTTCAGCATCAAAACCCCCACCCGCCTCCCCCAACTCCCACTCCCAACCCACATGCAAGCCGAGGATAATTGTGATTTTAAATGCAATAAGTAAAATGTTGCGCCCTGCATTTACATACAAGTCATTTGTCATTTTATCCGCCTAGAGTTTCCCTGAATCTATCGTGGCGACATGCTAATGCACAATGGAAGTTTAAAAATCGTCTGTTTCCAAAAAAACTAAGCATTTATAAATAGTATAGTGTAACTTTCTAATAAAATTAATTTATTATTATGATGCTTGAGAACATCTGAATTATCTGGGGAAAAATGTTGTTCTTATTTTCGCTCTTCAGCCGAAAATTGAGCACTTCTAGGCTGCCCTGGACCTCACCACATTAAAATATGCAGTAGCTGTGTGCTGCACAGGACTGTGCCACTCCAGCACGTTAGTTGAACTGAGGGGTTTCATCCTGATGCCGGGTGTGGAAGATATAAAACCCCATAGCCCAATTAGCTTTAACAGCAGTGGCACTTAAAGAGACAATTGTGGAGTGTTTAAATCTTTATTTACCAGAACCCCACTAAATACGCAAAGGAACAATTTACATGCCATTAAGTGCTTTTCAATAGGGCATTGACTGGAACTAAAATATGCCACTATATCTGCTTAATTGAACTGTTCACTGAAATACGACACAGAAGAGCTGATTGACGTTTGGAAGAGCAGCAGATCTAAACAAGGCCTTTACAGAAACATCAATGGTGGGGGGGACCTTTCACTCACATCTTTGTATTAACTCCACCGTGGCGCTTGTTTTCATTTATGTCCTATTAATCAGGTTGCAAGTGTTAAATACTTTAAAGGAGGCAGAGATTTGAGTTCAAATCACAGTCTTTAATGCGACAGTCTTTAAGCAATAAAATTAGAAAAGATGGATCAAAGTGGCGATCCATTCAGGAAACCACAATGGCGAGGCAGAGAGGGTTTGTGCCACAGTTTATGTTTCTCCAGTTCTTTCTGTTGAGCTAACATTTCATATAACTTCACAACCCGCAATAAACAATTTCTTATCACAATAACTAAATAGGCCTTAAATCAAATTATTAGACAAGATATACCAGAGAGTAGAAGGGACAACACAGCCCAGAGAAAGACGCATCTGTTTGTGTCTTTCAGATCCAAATCGATCATTTATCACTGCGCTACTCTGAAAGGGGACGCCTGGACCCGAAATATTGATCCATAGGAGGTCATGCTCCCCAGACTCTTTGGCCAGGCCTCAGACGATCCTTGTTTGCGGCCACGCACGTATTTGACAAGGAAAGTGCCAAAGAATTAGATCAGGTTTGTTTGATAAATAAAACTGGGTGTCTGAGTTACAATGATATCAAAGAGTAATGTTTACCTTTAAAGTAAGATGTAATCATTTTGCTGTGAGTTCCTCTGTTTGGCCTCTTTCTGTGTTCTCTGTATGTATATATATTTGTGTGTGTGTGTGTGTGTGTGTGTGAGAGAGAGAGAGAGAGAGAGAGAGAGAGAGAGAGAGAGAGAGAGAGAGAGAGAGAGCGAGAGAGAGAGCGAGAGAGAGCGAGAGGAAGAAGTGTGAGACAGAGGAAGATGGATGAGCGCATGCATACTGTACTCGTGCGTAAAAGTGCTGTAAGTGCGTAAAGCCAAAAATGTCTAAGCAGACTTGGTTTGCTTATGAGAGATGGCCCTTCTCTTTTGTTTATCACACAATGTTTGTTTATACTACTGTGCATTGTAGCATCAATCAAAATATAGATCTCCCCCAACATTTAGCACCCCAACTGTCATGATGAAGTTTTACTCGATACAATCGACTAATAACTTCTACTAATGTCTATTTGAGCATCTATTGACAGTCTCGCCACATTGACTTCTAATTGATCCCTCCACATCACTCAGGCTGTCTCCTCACTCACCTGCAAGCCTGAGCGCTGACATCCGCTGGAACTCGGGCTCCTGGAGCCACTTCCACATCCTCCTGAACGTCTCCCGGCCAGACTTGAGTTTACTCCACGGTTTAGGATTCCGCAGCAGGTCAGACAGAGTTCCCTGGGACCGACACAAGATCCTCTGAGCAAAGATGGCCTGGGGGATGCTGTAGCGCTTGAGCTCTGCTGTTATTCGCTGTGCCACCTCCTTGGTGTTTATCTCCTCCACCTGTCCTGACCCAGCTCCTTGCCCGCCTCCCACCACCGTCTGCCTGTCTCGGTCTGAGAGCATGGATCCGTTTGCCTGAGAGTGCGGATGGCTGTGATGGTGTATGCCGTTCAAGGATGTCATCAGCCCGCCCCCGTGACCCCCGAGACCGCGGGCCAAATGATCCTCACCCCTGGACAGCATGGCTGCGTGAGACTCAAATCCCCCCGAGGAGAGCATTTTGTCATTGGAGAGGTGAGCTCCGGGACCGTAGGCGCTTAGAGTCTGCTGGGAGCTGTGCAAAGACCCAAGACCATTGGACAGAGGGGACAGAGGCTGCCCCATGCCGGACATGTCTTTGGGGTAGTGGCCATAGAGGTTACTCATAGAGGCGAGGCTTCGGTCGTCTCTCATCAGGGTAAAGCTGCCGCTGACGTTCCCAGCTGCAAGTCTCTGGTGTGCTGGATGATGGTGAGCATGTGGGTGTGGATGGTGAAATTTCTCCGAGACGGTGGATATGGGGGGCAGGTGCTGTAGCGGCGTCAGCGTGGTATAGGTGCTGCTCAGGCTCATCCCGGAGTCGCACGACATGGTCATTGCCGGATGCAGGGGGGCAGACAAAGCGTGGTCTGGACGATAGTCCCCTGCTCCCTCTAGTATCGAGGCCATGCTGGACACCATGGCTGACCGTCCGTGCGACACCAAGTTCCGATGCGACGCCGACGACTGGCGCGCGTGTGGGGAGTTCATTAAGTCGCCCGTTTGATGAGAGTGTGATACACCGTGCAGATTTCCGATGTTTTCCATTGTAAGCTCCATTGTTGAAAGGATCTTTATTTCCACCCCTCACGCCACTCTCTCGCTCTCCCTCGCTTCTCTCCCTCTCTCTCCCTCTCCCTCTGTCGCTCTATCTCACACTCCTTTCCAATAAATTTTAAACGATTTCAAAGCCAAGCCATTGATTGTAGTTGCCTCTCCGCAGTCAATCCAGCATGGTTTTAAAAGATCGGGTCCCAGCCGCCAAACAAACTGCGCCGCAAACCGCTGCTCAGTGTATGAAGGTGTCTGCGCCTGCCTGGATTTCTCTCGTTGCTGAGCACCTTCTACTATACCCAAAGCGCTGCTCCGCTCACTGTGTGTATATTGACGTGCCCGCGCTCCTGTTAAGATGAGACCGAGCCTGTGCGCAAGTGCGCGCCCCCGTGGCCTATCCTCGCACTCGCGAACCCAGTCTGGGGCCAATCTGACGTCACTGGCCCCCTTGTCAGGGCTCGCTCAAGTTGTAAAGTGTGGACCCGAAAAGATTGCGTTAGACACGTTAGATAAAACACAGAACTTTGCAATGCGCAGCATTTACACTCAGATGGATAAGAAGGACATGCTCCTTGTTTTGTCTGATAAAAGATTTTGACAGGCGCCAGCAACACATGTGATGTGTTGAAGGTTAAACATTAATTGACGCGTGTCACAACAGATCACGAGGGCAAGGAAATAGCAGATCTTGAAGTTGAGGTCATATACATTCTTTATTTTTCTAGCTATAAATGAAGCATGCACGATTTATTGATAGATATCGAAAGAATTACATTTATATATATATAATAAAATATTTAACAATGTAATAAAACGTGTGAATTACAGCTTTAAGTCATGTGTCTGACCTTTGACATGTCCTTTATAGCCAGTTTCCTAAGGCATACCTCTTCAGAAATCAGAAATGTAAATGATTAAATGTTTCTGAAATGTTTGCTTATACTCAAAACTTTTTTAAAAGTTTTTTTTTCCTCCAGCCAATGTAACTGAATAAATCTGTCGAGTTTTATTTCATCATTGCCTCTAGGCTTTGACCCCTTTCGCATCTTCTGCTCCTCGAATTCAGGCCACGAAAATCAAACTTTCTCACATAAATTCCAACATAATATCCCATCCCTACAAGCATCTGCGTGAAACTTGCTTGCTGCTCGCTGGTGTCAATCCAGTTCTGCAATCTATCAATGTCAAAGTATGTATGGATCAGGGGATCTATCGATAGGTTGGTGCCTATTACAGAAGCCCGCAGTATGGATACTATATAGCGGCATGTTGAGATCGAGTGATTGGATTCTGTGAAATGGGCTAAAGAATAGGTCGTGGAGAGCTTAAAACTTCACTGAAGTCGTTAAATACTTTTTTTAGCTACTATAAGCGGCAAGTACATTTATTACTCTTTGTACTGCTGCTTGTCGCTGCGTAAAATCTATCGCATGCATAATAGTTTAGTAATCAATTTGTTAAAACATGCACACCGTTTTTGACTTAATGACCTGTTACTGTGGTTATTTTCCGCAGTGTTGTTATGCAACTAAATGGCTCCCAAATTTAGCAGATGAATCAATGGCAACGTGGCGGTAAAAAAAATAAAAATTAAAATTAAAAAATGCTGGGGAAAAAAGATATAAGAAATGTCTTAATTATAATTTACAATGTCGTTATTATTTTTATTGTTACTGTATCTAGCCTGTTAGATGCAGTTGTGCAGGCCTATATAGAGTGAAATTTGCTCATTAATCTCCTAATATCATGACATAAACACTTCTATGAAATCTATAAATCACTTACAACACACTGGTGTGTGTGTGTGTGTGTGTGTGTGTGTGTGTGTGTGTGTTTACTGCCGTGACTGTGTGGCACCGACAGTAACCAGCTGCTCTCTGTAAGTCGTTAGTTGCTGTGTGAACTATGTGAACACTGTTACCAAGTGAGAAACCCTGGCATTTACACCGATGTTATGTAAAATGAGCCCATTAGGATTTCGACCCAGGGCTGGGGAAAAATAGTCTAACAGTCTAGAAAGTGGCATCACTAATCATTTGCAAATTGCATAAAATAATTTCCCTGAGCAGTGTTTACCAACTGTTAGGTCACGGCCATCCATAACTTCACTGATGAATTGTGATATCAGTGTTGCCTTGGCACACAGCTCCTCTCCCGCAAAGGATGACCCTAAAAACTGTGTCTTTGCTGATTGCCAACGGGGGATGGTGGCTTTTGGCTTGTGCCATCAGGAGAACAGCAGTGTCCGCTTGGGTTAATGTCCCTATATTGATCCCAGCAACCACTGCTATTGAAAATGAATTACCGAAGCCCGCACAGCAGCGAATCCGTCATCTGTGCTCAGCCAGGCGGCCAGAGCAGCTTATTGGTCGCGGTGGTGATGGATGTTAACTTTCATTGCTGGCTCCTTGCTCCTAATTCACCAGGGTTTACAACCCAAAACAACGCAGTGAAAAGTTTTATGCTTTCACCAAGAACTTGTAAACTGAACAGCAAAAGCTCTTTCTCTCTATCTCTCGGTTTTCCTTTAAATTTGAGTATTTTATTAGGTTACATATGAGGGTCACCTTTACACGGACAAGAACAGTTAGGCCTACAACCGCAGAGTCAACAGGACGCGGGGAAGCGATCAGGGCACGTCACCTTTTTCAGTTAGTTTTGATTTCTTTTGTCTTATGCGGCTTGATCAAACGTCTTCTACAGAAAGCCAAAAAAGAATTTGAATGCAAAATCCAGCCATCCCCCAGCCATCTTAAAAATCCATGCATCCGCCTAGAGCTTAGTTTTAATTTGTATTTTAATGTACTCTTTTCGAATACCTAAATAAGCATATCCTATGGCAAATACAATATGAAATATTAACTGTGTCAATATCTGCGGTGTGACTGGGGCGATGCTGCACAGACCCGGTGATTTATTTTATATTAATAACAACGGGCGAGGCGGTGGCCTCAGCACCACGTTGGCATCGACTTTACACACACACACACACACACACACACACACACACACACACACACACACACACACACACTGATGATTGTTCAGCAATGTTTTGGTGTTTTTATTTACTTGTTATTAACATCAAATCATTTTTTTTTAAAGTTTGAATTTCTAGAAGTATGTACGAGTTTGTAAAGTCACTCCTGGAGTCTTTAATGAGGCCTCAAAGCGTTTTGTTTTTATCTTTAAGCACTGATGTCCTCTGCTGATCAGCTAATCAATAGTGAACCCGCAACCCGGAGCTTCGATCAATGAATTTCTGAAGGGTCGATAGTGGCAAAAAATGTAACCTGTGAAAATGGCTTAAGTTACATCTATCCGGTTATGTGTTTGACCTGTGTCAACAGGCATTTTCATTACAGGAAACGACTGTAGTTTAAGCCATGCTCTTCATTTGGCTGAGTGCTGTAAACTGCAGTGTGCACCACTTTTTTTCTCTCTGCATTAAATTATCTTTTAAAGAATTATTATTATTGTTGTTATTATTATTATTATTATTATTATGTAAAAAGTTTTATTTTTAAAGACATACATGAGAATATTTTCATGTAGGATTACCTAAAAACTTTTATTTTATTTTATTTTATTATAACACTACACCAAGACGTTTTTATTGGGCCAGCGCTCCTGTAAGCTTGTCTATTTTCCCTGGAATCACTCGATAAAGACAGACTAATCTTTTCATGACTTCTTGAATGACTCCGTGGCTGATGCATCACGCTTAATGTATTCTAAAGTATATTTACTTGAAACTGGCTATTGGCAAAAGTTAAGTAGCAGTGTTTAGTAATGTCGCATTGATCAGGCCTCTGAGCAAGTCAGCGGGACGGGACTCTGCTGCACTCATCCCAATCCCTCCCCACACACACACGCCGGTGTGGCCTTCCTGGAGACAGAACACACCACATGTATCTTGTTTGCCAGTGGCTTTACTTTAAGTAAGCGTGTGTTTGTGTCTGTAAGTGTGTGGGAGAGAGAGTCACATAACTAGGTTTGTTCAGCAGCCACAAATACGACTTAATAATATCACATCACTGGTAAAACGTTAAAATTATTCAAATTATTCAGCACTTGATTTGCTGAGCCGCACTGCACACGTTGATTTTTAGTGTTAGATTTCTGTCCTAATATTATAAACCTGATCTTTTTCTACAGCCACGTAGACCTTTAACTTACAGTCGCGCTTTCAAACATTTTCTGTAAAGTTTCAATAAGCTACAGGCCAAATCAATGTCCCCCTGCATTTTGAATGTTCCATGTTTGTCCTGTTAAATCTTTAAACGGCAGCCTACTGTTTAACAGTTTGTCTCACAGTCAGGGCTCTGCAGCCAAGTTTAAAAGACCTAAATGCTGAAAAAAAGAATCACTTGCACATTGAACAGCTGTGTTTGTAAAGCGTTTGGCTGCAGTTTGTTAAGGAATTAGTGTGTTGCCATAGATTATTATTTAGGTGCATTTGCATTTGAAAGCGTCCAGCAATAGAGGACCATAGTGATCAATAGCCCTGGTGCCATATCGATCTATCCGCAGTCTGATCGATTGGCAGAAAGAATTGGACGCACGTTTCTTCTCTGCTCTGCTTTCACTCGACATGAAAACAAACTTATATAGAAATGGAGCTTACAGCAGACCCATCTGTGTGTGTGTGTGTGTGTGTGTGTGTGTGTGTGTGTGTGTGTGTGTGTGTGTGTGTGTGTTCCAAAAATATTTAGGACAACAGATGCCAAAACAGTCCTGACCAACCAGTAATTAGTACGGTAAACTGCTTCTTATCAACATTGTTTTATCATAAACAATGTTGAGACATATATCAGATTAAATGCGTATAAAAATGCTCTGATAAGGTTGGGGGCATTAATTATAGGTAATAGAGCTGTTTTCAGTTTAGTGTATTGTACATCTTTCTGAAATTTCCTTGTGCGTCTTTTGTCATTCAAAAAGTTAAATCATACGTCATTTGACAAAACTCGCAAAGGACAGGAGTGTTCAAAGATTTCCGTCTGATTTGTCAGGTAATTTAATTCAAACGAACGCAATTTGAAATAACGGCATCTGCAAAAATATTTTTTAGATTTTAACGTATAGTTTAAATTTTTTTATAAGGTTATTAAAGTCCTATATATGTATTCTAATTCCAACAAGCTTGGCGAAATAACCATCACTCAGGTGTGTTCACATGATGTCACTGCAATCAATAGAGCTACTAATCACAAACACATTCAATACACTATCGATCTGATTGGGCGGAATGTTATACGGATTAACTTGCTTTTTCTCTCGGATCCATCCAACTTCTGCTGGCAAGGCCACGACGTTGGATGCTGCGTGTGATGACAACGACAACAAAATATAGCCAAAGGAAATAACACATTAAACCTATAAAACCCCTTTGTGAGTATATATATATATATATATATATATATATATATATATATATATATATATATATATATATATATATATATAGTATTAGTCTTTGCACTTCCAGTGGAACAAAGGTGAAAGGCTATTGAATTTGATCTGTTTCATCATGAAATAATTTTACAATATATTGCTGTGAGGATTTGATTTATATACACAGTGGAAAAACAAATTTTCCTAACATTATATGAGACTTAGTGCACAGCTCAACAACACACTTTTTTAATTAAAAAAATAAAATATATTAAGCAAGAGGCACGTTTAAATTACGAGGGCATATCTTGCAAACAGAGAGAACATTTTGGGCGACTTCATACAATTTGGGGTGTGGGGGGTCATGTGGATGTGTGCATGTCTGACTGTTATGTGACTAAGAATTGTAAAAGGAACAGTTGTCGCAGTGTGTGTGTGTGTGTGTGTGTGTGTGTGTGTGTGTGTAAGTGCAATATGTGGAATGTCCACATGTGTGCATGCATGTCCATTGTACTATGTACTTCTATGATGGATGAATGAATGTTTAGATAGATAGATAGATAGATAGATAGATAGATAGATAGATAGATAGATAGATAGATAGATAGATAGATAGATAGATAGATAGATAGATAGATAGATAGATAGATAGATAGATAGATAGATAGATAGATAGATAGATAGATGACAGAGCCTCAATTTTTAAACTGGACAAAAAGTAAAGTGACTCAAGTTAAAAATGAACTGATTTGGATTTATTTATATTATTTTCTGTTTGCAATTCTTCCACTGTCTGTATTTGACTGCCGATATAAGTGAGGCATAATTGTTGTGAGCAATGGGCACGGTACTGTGTGTCTGCAGAACTGTGTGTATGAATGTGTATGTTAACTGTTGGCTACCTGTGTTATAGGTGCTTCACATACCCTACATATGGTGCATGTATATTTTTAACCTTTGTGGTTCCAATTCTGAATTAGAGGCATAATAGACAGTAATGCTGATGCACATTGCATTGCCTATAGGCCTTAGCTGAAATGTCTATACATTTATTCTGCTTTTTAGATTGAAGATTAAAATGATTATAGATTGTAATGTGTATGTATTATCTCACAAGCTAGTTAAGAGCATTATACATTGTTCTTCTCCCACTGCCCTCGTGGTTTTAAACCACCCAGCTTTTTCCACTCTTAAGTACTGCTAACGCTGGATTTATTAGGCTTAAAGAATAGTCTACACATCTTCCTCAAAGGGGATCAGACATTAAGTGTAGATCAAAAGGATAAGGTCTTAAAAACAGAACAATGCTTCTCGCACAACACTTTTCTAATTCCCATATGCATGTTAATTCAGGGATTGTGCGTTGACCACTTTACATAGCCTTTTGTTTCAATTTATACCCATGCACACAATAATTCTCATGGACAGAGGGGTTTTTACACACCCCATTTTTAAAAAAATAAAAATTGTGCCCAAAAATAATAGAGTTGATTTGATTTGCATGAAAATGTTGTCATAGTAATTCTGCTTATTATACAAAGCGAGGGAACTACACTCAGCATAACTGCATGACCTAAAAAGTAATACAAATGCTGTATTTAGAGGCAAAATACTGCAAGTTTTTTTCTTCCTTTCGCTTGTATTTTTTTTTTTCCTATTTGGAGGAGACAGAAGAGGAGGCGTTGATAAATTTAAAGTGCAGGCTCACTCCGTTGTGCTTTTGTATTTTCAGAGACAGCTCACTGTATGAAATAGTGACACAGCTTCAGGGAAAGTGATGGACTGCTCGGTCGGATTTGTATCATTCAGATGCGCAAAACAGAGCCAGCGACCTACTAGTCATTCTGGCTCCAAGATCAAACAATTTTTGGCTTACTACAACTGCAGCACATGTTTTCTTTTATGAGATGGTGTAAATGGTGAAATATTTCCCTGCCAGTATCATTTTGTTTTCTTGTATACTGTAAGTTGTAAAACCTCAGAAGCAAAGTATGAAGGGGAAATGTGTCGGAATAAACATGGACTCAAGTACCACTGGCTTTTGTTTAGCCCCCCCCCCCCAAAAAAAACAAACAAACAAAAAAACAGCTATCTATACAACCATACATGTCCCCCCTCCATACCTCTCTTCCACCTAACCACCCACCCCTCCCTCAGAGAAACTCCCACCCTACACACCCGATAGAGCACCCGTTGCTAAGCGACAGAGGGAGAGATGGATTGAGGAGACATAGTCAATCAATTCTACAGAGAGAGGGTGAGAGAGGAAGGGAGGCAAGGGGGAGAGAGAGAGAAGGGAGGGAGCGAGTGAGAAGGTAAAAGAAAGAGAGAGAGAGAGAGAAGAAGATGAAGAAAAAGAGAGGAAAGGAGGGGAGGACAGGATGCAGAGTGATTGCAGTCATACTGAGGCTCCAGTTCAGGCTGAAGACACTCTTTTGAAACATCTATCTTTGTTAACTGTACCATGCCTCCAAAAATAAATCCATCTCTACAGCTGTCCACCCTTCCATCTTTGTCCAAGTGCTTTACTTTAATACTTTTATCACTGCAAATTACAGTCTGCACAAGCAGCCTGTGTTTAATATTCCCTTACTCAAAAGAGAGTTAATTGTATATTGCATGCACTCTTTCTCTCCGGGCTCCCTCTCTTTCTCCATTAGTCACTGCTGTGCGCGCGCGACACACACACACACACACACACACACACACACACACACACACACACACACACACACACAAAACCACACACACACACATACACACACGTACACACAAACATGCAGACGCCCGGCAACACCACATGCCCCTCTGTGTGTCTGTGTGTGTGCAGAACTGGGTGTTGAGCGCATCGACTGAGTATCGATCCCACCACTCACCTCCCTGCAGTCAGCTCTTGTCCTACATAGCATGCCCTGTCTGATTTCTCCCTTAATGGCTTTTATCCAGCTCCAATCTTTATTTAAACTGAAAAGTAGGAATTAGCACCCACTTCTATCCTAGTCTCTCTTACCTTTTCTTTTCATTGTCATCTTGGGGTGCGCATCGGCGACTATCGGTCCATTGACCCTTCTCTCTTCCTCCTCTGGCTATGACTGCCTTCCCCTTTAGAAATGTGCAAAACAGTATTTTGCTTCCATTCCTCCTGGGTACGTACTGTTCCTTATATGTGCTATATACAAATATGCCCCATGTAGTACCGCAACTAATTTCTGTTATTGATAAAACTGCCTGAGCCTGTGTCGATTCATTGATTACAAGTTTGGTCTACAAAATGTCAGAAAATCGTCAAACATGTCCATCACAAGCTGAAGCTGACATTGCCCAGTGACTTGTTTTAATTAACCAATAGTTAATAATATGATCATTACGACTCTGAGGGAAAAAAAAAACAGAAAAGTGATTGATTGATTATCCAACATGTATCTATTACATTTCTGCTAGCTGAACACTAAGTTAAGGGAAGGTTAACTGTCTTAAGACAATAATCCCATCCCCATATTTGCAGATGTGAAAAGATGCCCTCATAAAGCTATGCAATATAAATGACAAGAGGCAGAATCCACAGTCCTTTCAGTTCTCTGCAAAAATCCATCTGCTATCAGTAGGACTGAATAAGCTAAAGTAATGATCTAATGAATGTACTGCATAAGCATGTACGCTTGGTTTTGCAAAGAAACCTATCCTTCAACTGAATAATAACAGCAGGACTAGCTGTATGCAACCTGTTACTCCTCTTTTATTTGAATTATATTGTCATTAATCAATCATAAATGGGGTCACAAGGAAAGTCAAGTTATTTAAGATGTTTATATCCCCACCCTGCATTGTCATAGCAACAGGGCAGACATCTCAGATGAGCGGCATTTATTCTGCACAGACTACTTTTCATATTGATGGCCTTTCCTTATTGTGATCAGCCAGCCACAGCCTAGGGAGGAACCCTCTCCATGCCGTCATCCCTTTCGATTTGATTTGATTTGTTGCTCATAGAAGGAAGTGATGGGAGAGACTCTTATCTTGGCTGAGCAGAAACAAGCCATACCAAATAAGACACATCGGACTATCTGTGCTGGCACACACAATGGGGATTAATTGATCCCCTAATACCACAGATAAATCAATTCCTTCCTTCCCCCCTGAGCTCTTCAGCCAATTGGACAGCCCGCCATTTGATCAACATAGCATCTCTAGCCAATGAGAGCAGGGCTGGAGCTTGACTGACAGCGGCACAGGAGTGAGCCCGGAAAGTGGTTAGGGAGAGGGGAGTCCATCAGAAAGCTACTGGCAGCAAGAGTGAAAGTGGGGGCTGTGGTGTAGTCTGTGTTGAGTATGAAGCAATCCACAGAGAGCACAAACATGCACAGAGGTGGAGCCAAACTGCATAAGGAGATGTTCTAAGTAATAAATGTGATCTTCACATTGCTTCTACATGTAAAACAAAGACTGAGAGGAACCATTCATTTTCAGATGTGACAAGCAGACAAAGACCGATCAAACAGCACATAACTGTAAATGAAATGAGAGACAACAAAATTTAACAATTAAAATGCAGATTATGTATTTGCTCTGAATTTACAGATTTAAAATCTTCAAGAAAAACCCCATCATCACATCTTTTTTGCACTACACTGCTACATTGCTGGTCAAGACATCAGCCATTTTCTCACAGTTACCCCATCTTATCTGCACCTTCATTTGATCCATCTCCATTAGACTCTCCCTTATACGGCCCACCACCACCATCATTCTCACTCTTTCACTTCTTTTGTATCTCCCCCACCCAATCCTTCTCTTATCAGCACCTTGGCATTTCTGTCATTCCCACAAACACTATTTCCCTCATACAGCTCATATAATAACAGGCTAAAAATATGCCTTCTTTTTTTTCTTTCCAGTATTGATTTTGCCCGTAGCATTGTCTATGGAGAGAGAGAGTGAACGGGAAAGAGAGAGAGGAGAAAGACAGAGGGCGGGGAGAGAGAAATGAAATAGAAACAACTGGGAAAAGAATTACTTTCTACGTATGTGGTAATGCTCTCACCTTTCCTATTTTACTTAAGTGGAAAACCATACTCTGCTTTACCACAGTGCAATACCTTTCAATTAAAAGGTAAATGCATTTAGTGGGGTCCTTTTTCAGCCATTCTCACCACTCAACATCTCAGAGCACCAAAGCACTCATACACTGTATGCATTTAATAATAAACAACTGAAATTAGAGAAACCTTAACATTGCAAATATGGCCCAGTTGAGCTTTTCAGGGAAAATGGTTGGCTCTTTTGGCACTGGTGTGTAATGGGAATGGAGAGAGTTGATCAATAGGCTATTGATCGTAGCTGGCCAGAGTCTGGGGAATTGAGAGTGAGAATAGAGGGGAGTTAGGGTGGGGGTTGGCTCCAGGTTGAATTTTTAAAATGCTCTATTTCAGAGATGACAAATAGTCTATTTGAAAAGAGAGAGACAAAGGCATAGGGAGAGATAGCGTCATAAAGAGATGGAGAAAGAGTTTCTGCTTGTGTAGCTCTCTGTGCAGAGAACTGAGACCTCCCTGTTTCCCAGAAGTTACAGTATTTTGGATGGGAGATGCTGAACTACAAAGACAAAGGGAGCAGGGACTTCTCAGGCTACAGCAGCTTGTGTGTATTCTGGCGGCTAGAAGAGGAGGAGGAGGGGGCTTATTACAAAAAAAAAAATCTTTCAGATCTAGAAACAGTGCTTTAAAAAGAGCATGCAGACAAATATTTCACACCAAAATCCTGTATCTGAAATTACACTTAACCTTATGTTTCATTTACATAAATATGAATTTTGATTGCAGGAATTTTGCCAATATCTGATTTGCAGGTCACCACATGCATCTAGTTTTTAAAGCAAGTGATATTAGCAAGTCACTCACGTAAAACTCAGATGTAAAACTAACTTACAAATGCACTCCGATGATGATGAGCTTAATCAGTCTCAAAATCTTTCCTCGGAATGTAATTTTTCATGTTTGTCTCTATAATGACACAATGTTCTATGCTTAGTTTGTGCTACATGAAGACAAAAATATGAGCATTAAGTCACTTTCACCAAAAAAGGGTAAACATAGCTTAAAAATATACAATAATTTATCCTAAAACTCCTAAACAGTCAGCGGTCGAGATCGATTGGGATGGCATCATTGATTTTTTCTTTTACCCAACAACGACTCACATTTCTGCCCGTTTAAAACATTTTAGTATCAAACAGGAGTGCAAACGAACTATTAATCTTACCAAAATGAGAAACAGGGGACATTACACTAAGTCTACCTTTTTATAGTAACTCCAAAGAATTCTTATTCTGAAGGCGGCCAGCGTCAATTACAGTTTTTCTTTAATGGTGTGCCATTTTTAGTTTTGTTAGAGGCTTATTAATCTATATCTGGCAAAAAAAAAAAAGTCCAGATAATATTCCTCTCTTCCAAATTTTCTTCATCCACAGAAGGTCCATCAGAATCATGTATGCATGTTGCAAATGAACATGCAGGCTTGTAAACAAGCATTACTTCTAAACATTGCTCAACTCAACTGCAGGCAATGGAGAGCAGTTAGCGCACCGGTCTGTAAACACCCTTCAGAGGAACCTATACCTCAGTAAAAATTCAGCTGTAAATAATGTATTGAATGCAAACTTAAGGTCCATGGGGAGATATGGATAGGCTCATTACTCTTTTACTTTGCTGGCCTTTTACATAGTCCGCACAGCTCTCAACAATCGACTCCAGATGCTCCCTCTCTCTGTTTTGATTTAAAGATGCTTTTACCTGCGGATATTGTTGTGGATATAGGTACTGTTTTTTATTTCCTACACATTGCCCTGAGGTTTGAAGGCTCTTAACTCGTGGACCCACCCACAAGCTCTGTGCCCTGTTAAGGTGTGTGTGTGTGTGTGTGTGTGTGTGTGTGTGTGTGTGTGTGTGTGTGTGTGTGTGTGTGTGTGTGTGTGTGCCAGTAGTTGAGGTGAATATGGGGCCTATGTCTGTGTGCCCTGACCAGGGTGCATTGATCTCAAAGCAGGATGTCAAACATTTTAACGCAGATCTTTTCCTTGTTATTGCCTCGCACATCCGGGTTGTTAATGCATTAAAAATCGTTTGTCCCTATCTTGCCAAACTTATCTCACCCTACTGCCCTAAGCAACACAAGAATACCCCTCCGGTGTAACATACACACCACTCCCACCCCCCTCCCTCCACCCTTTGTTTCTAACCATGTCCCTCCATCCTCTGTCTCAATCAATCTTTACGACACCCGGTTGCATCTCCCTAATGTTTCCGGACTTGACCGTATCCCCGCTCAAAAATTCTTAATTAAGCCCGTTCTGTATGTTTACCGTTGGGTAAATTACAATCTGACAGGGCTAATAAAACAACATTGGCGAGAGAAGGCCGAGAGGAGCACGTGCTATGACCCTTACCTCTTTCACCTGTCTCCATCTCAACCTCAGCTTATCTCCCTCCATCCCCACCTCTTCATATCTCTGTATTTTCTACCTCAAAGGGTTTGAGGCAGGAAGGGAGGGGATGGGAAGAGATACAGGGTTTTGGCAGCACTTGGTCCATCGCTGTCAACGTGACTATTTGTTTTAAATGTTCACATGTCGTTACGTTGACATATCTTGGTAATGCCATTCAACCTACTTGATTCTCATCTTTGATTATTAAGATTCATGAACCTGCCTGCATGTCAACTCTTACAGATATGAGTCATATATCTGTGTTCACATCAGCATCTTTCTTCATTTAGGTATTGACTCATCCAGTGTTCTCACATTCTGCAATCTATAGCACACCCAAGTGTGTGTATTATATCTCTATTTCTGTACGGTTTTGTCTGATCACTTGAGAACTGCCATTTGCTTTTATGCTTAAGCGTGATGGAGCGAGGGCATGTCGCAGGAACTGCCTGAACACTAAGTAGCAGAGAAAAGCAGAGCTGAGCCCAGCAGTGCCAAATAATATGACCTTGTAACATACACACAAATAATATGTAATACAACTAGCCCGAGGCAAGAAAATCAAATGGGGATTCAAATAGATGCCTCTATGTCCCAAAATAAACACTACGCTTTATTTGCAGATTTTCAGTTTGTGGTGTGACCAAATTAAGTACTGTATACTCAAACAAAATAGTGTGCATTTCAAATAGGGCTTATTTTTATTATTGCCAAGTTTAATTGGTGTAAATACTCCAAAGTTGCACTCTTATTATTTAATTTTCTGTTAGTATAAAATGCTTACAATATGATTTGTAATGTTGTATGACTTCATGTGGATCTGAAGTGAGACTGAGCCTTTACTCCTAAGTATGCAGAAACAAACACTCACTTTATGAACAACAGAAACACCGGCGGAACTCACCAGCAGTTACCTAAATGAATCTGTACTAAATGTAATTCATCTACATCGAGCAGTGTAAATTATATATTCTTACTTATCTTTAGAAGTAACAACTGTGCATCATCATGCATATTGTTTTCCGTTTAGAACATGCCTAGTTCATTTTATTTGTGTTATCACATTATGTTAAGTCTTGTGTAAAAGTATGAACCCAGGTCCCACCAATATATGCTTGGTAGAGGACTCTGTCACTTTAATAAAATAGCAGACATATTGTAAGACTGGCAAAGCTACTGGGAGGGAGGATGTGGGTTTTGGGGCAGAAAGTGTCTTAGTAAGGTGCTTTCCCAGCAGACTGCAGCAGAACAGCTTCAGTGCACCTCGGCACTGATACAACAAGAGTCTGGATATCTACTGGAGGCCCGGACGGCCATTTTTTCAAATGATATTACATTACTCATGGATATCCAGTGGAAGAACCAGAATCTCCCACTGAATTTTAAATCTGGTGACTTTAAAAGCCACAGCATGATTTGTATAAGTTTCATACTCATGAGCCGTTCAGTGAGCCCTTGTGCACCATGAAATGTTAATTCATAGGATAAAAGCAATCACTGAGGCCAACTTTGTATAGATTTGCAATGACCTCTGCTTCTGAAGGGATAGGTGAGCCTAACACAAGCTAGCAAATGCCCATCATACTCTTACTGTAGGAGTGTTCACTCCTTTGTATAAAAACAAAAAAGTTCTGATTTCTTTGAATTGTTTCCCTTCACCGAGGCCCACTTCAGATAACACTTGGATTTAATCTGCTCATCAGCGGGCTGTTCAAGTATCAATTTGCAGCCGTCACTTAACCGTTTTTAATGCACACCTAAAGTTTTCAGCATAACATTGCTTAACAATTATGATAGTGGGAAGCATCAGAAGTAAGTAAAAGAATGAGAGTCAAGTTATTCTATGCAAAGTGGGTCCTTTCAGCTTCCAACCATGGCTCTCAAACTCTTTCTGTAATGCCCCATTTTAAAAGCTGAAAAAAATTCATGCTCCATTCATTAACAATAAAGAAATGAAGCTGAATTTTATTGAATAAAAGCGCACTATATTTTTATTAGATGTACCACAAGTAACCTCAGTATCATAAGGTCAATGCATCAAGCTTTGCTCACAGAGAAATCGAAATGCAACTTAATCAAAGATGCAGAATTTTCTAAATAAAGATTCACAAGACTCCATTCAGCAACAGTACTTTCAAAAGGAAGCTGTGTAGTAGTGGTCACTGATAAAACTTCTCAAGAGGAGAAACGACACCAAAAGATTTGGGTTTGCTAAGACATGCCCGTAATTTGCAGCAGATTGTGGAAAATGTTCCAATTATAGATGAATCCAAGTAGAGGTTTGTGACAGGAACAAAAGGAAATAAACAGAAGTTAGAATGATATAAACCAACAGTGAAACATTGTGGTGGGGATATTCAAGTCTGGAGGATTAATTTTTTTTTTTACTATAGTATTGGACACCTGTGGACACCAAATTGACTCCACTCTGACAAAGGAGAATTCAACTCCCATACTCAATCCTCCCATACTCAAGCCCTAATTAAAAATCCACATCAACCAGCAGAACTGAGTTATAGTTTACATTACTACATCAAAATCTACATAAATGCAAAAATGTAAAGTTTAAGAGATAAACTGATTTAAAAGCTATTAAGAATAAAAAAATTTAATAAAGCTCCTAAGGAAAAACTGCTTAACAAAATGAAGATTATGTCTTTTGTGCTGTTTTCTCAAGATGAGTGTAACTCATAAGAGCAAGAGTAAAAATTACAAGCTCGATCACAAGAGCTTTGTGACCATGTCACAGAAACAGTCTGACTGACGCTAGCGGTTCAGTGTGCGCACATGTGAGTGACAATGTATGCCAGTGTGTGTTCTTGCAGGTTTTATATTGCACTACACCACCTGACAGCTGCAGAGCCCTGTGGGATGGCACTGTTGTGTCTTACACTTGGCTGATCATATACAGCACATCAGAGGTGTAACAAATCCATTCCTGGCTGCCAGAACCTTTCAGAGAGTTTCTGTGCCTGTGAACAACACATCTTCAGGTTTCCACACCTCAGAGCTGATGTGTGTCTGACACACGGAGACACAGATGAAATGTAGCCTCACAGAGAAGTGTGCGACTTTGAGGAAAGACACTAGGGTTTGTAAAGTGTGTTTTCAAGAACTGGTGTGTGTGTGTGTGTGTGTGTGTGTGTGTGTGTGTGTGTGTGTGTGTGTGTGTGTGTGTGTAAGACTGTGATTCCGTGTGAAGCTTTGCTGCCTAAATGCTGTCTTTAGAGTGGGTTAATCAGAGGAGAGGTTGAGGAGAGTGTCAGTGTCTCTGGTGAAGAGTCCTTGAGCCCTCTCTCTTTCTGTGTTGACACCTCTTAACCTCAGTCTATCATCTCTCGCATTCGCACACTTCACTTCTATTGACACTTGCTACCCTGCAGCTCTCCAAAGAGCCGAGGAGAATCCACTACAGTGATTGTCCATGTGAGGGACTCCTTGGAGCCCGCAGAGAAGGGAGGATTATATGATGCGCAGACATAGAGAACTAGAACTGATCAGATTTGCTGCTTGTTTGGTTTCTTTACAGAGAGAAAGAAATAATCGTAAATCAAGAATTAGAAGCTGTCTGCCAGCATCGGTCAAAAAGTGCTGAATCCTCATATCTACCAATTTGTAGATTAATCACTCCCTCTTTGTTTTCCTAATGCTAGGAAGTGTATGGGTTCTTTGACTGTCACTGGCTAGTGTAAGTGGGGTCAGGAGCTGGAGGTCAATTGAGAAGAGGTCAAATGTTATAGAGCGGAGGGTCTTGTTAAAATACCTTTTAGCCTCCTTCAGGGATATTATGTAATGGCTATGGGAATAAGTTAGGTTCCAGGTTGACTGTTTTGTTGTGGGAGGCCGGATGATATACAGTATGTGTTTATGCCAGATGTAAATTCAGTACCCTTTTTAAAAAATCAGAATGCAAAGGAAGTGTTGTGAGGTCAGCGTGGGTTTTAAGAGGTCACATTTCTTTTATTTGGGCAACAGTGTAGATATGACAGGAAAGTGGGAGAAGACATGCAGGAAAGAGCGGCAGGCCGGGACACAAACTTGCGCTGCCTGCTTCCAGCCTCATGGCAAACATGGTCGCCTGCTCCACCACTGAGCCACCCCGGTGCCCCTAAGCGGTCACATTTATGTGTTTCTCTGGGGTATTTTCTTCTGAAGGACGCATCTTCAGGGGAAAAATTACTCTATACAATGCCTCTCAGGGTTCTCAGCTGATGTAGTAATACAAAACGGTTTTCTTTGTGTTACAAATTAAAATCTTCAAAAGCTCTTCTTGCAAAATAGTTTTTTTTTCCTTCTATGATTGAAACACTTGCTCACCCAAAGAGGTTAGAGTAAAACTAGGTTGTTCTGATCAATATATTGGAGGCATTTGAATATCAATACAATAAGCACGCTGTATTCAATCTTAATTTTTAATATGGTGATAATAAGCGTATTAATTTTCATAACTTTAGCTCAATAACTTTGGAATATGAGCGATGGTGGCCCATTTTTACACAGCAAATATGCAACGCTCTCCTCTGCGTTACCATTGATCACTCCTGTGTCGTTTCTCTCCCTCTCGCTTTGTCCAACAGTCTCTCCCTCTTCCCTTCCCCTCACACCGTTGCACTGTAAAATTCATCCTTATTCTCCGCTTCAGCAAGCTAACTGTGTGCACTACCTTTTTATCAGTCCAGAACTGTTAAATTAATAAATTGATATTGACGAGCTATCAGCCGGAGGGATAAATTATTTGGGAGCAGAAGGCTAGGGTCACATGACTTTTAGTACACACGATTCTGTAATTATTCCCCACGAGAAGAACCATGGTGTGGTGCATTGCCCATCTCCCCCAGAAATGAAGCAATATGCACACACACACACACACACACACACACACACACACACACACACACACAGAACTATAAATATCCCCACATACAGTGGATTGTGGGAGCCATGGGAATACTGACGATCATTACTGCTATCATAACCATCGTGATACAGGGTGCCAGCCTGCTGCAGATTGTATTTTATCATCAAAATTATACAAAACTGAAGTGGAAAATTATAACATGAGGCCCCCAGATGAATGCAAATTATACAATTACATTACATATATACTACATATTAATACAAAGTGTTACATTGCTTTGAGCACTGAACAAGCTATGGTTGAAGTGCAATGTAAAACAAGGGGAATGAAACTGCAGCTGATGGGTCTTTGTTCAGTAACAAATGCAAAGGAGAGGTGCAAACTGCGAGGGAGGTGAGTTTTGCCGATGAAGGCAGCAGTGCACATGTCAAGGGTGCCAATCATGGAAGTGCTCTTGTTGCCCTCAGGCCATCGCTGACCTTTTGACCCTGGCCATGGCCTAAATGTCAGAGGTCACAAATCAGGGTCAGAGGGGATCACTGCAAGACCCTGTCCAGGGATAGATCACCATGGCAACACTACTCACTATAGGAGGAGAGATGGGGGTGTTATACATTCTGTATACTATAATCACGCACAGGGAAATATACACAAGGTTAAGCAGCACATTTGTGCTTTCTTTCACTAAAAATCAAGCTGCCCCCAAATGGTTTTGAGTGTACTCACACTCACATATATTCACAACTGGGCAAAGCCCAAGGAAGCCTGGCATGAACACCCACTTAGTCACACCCACATTAAGACTGTGGCATACAGTAGAGGCCCTGTTGTGTACTAATCATATATGTGCCTTTATTTTCTTTTTTTCTTTTTGGGGTCTGTATTAATGTGAATCAGTGGTTAAATAATCCTACTGGAAATGAATTTGCATGGCTAATGAAAAAAATCATAAAAAAGCAAAACATCTATGATAAATATGTTGTGTTTAACTATTATATGCTACAATCAAATCATCATGTCATGCATCATATGTTGTTGTTTTATTGTTTGTTTTTTTGTTAACAGGAAACGCAGAAAGTGAGGATGGATTAAATTATAATTAAAACTTTGCAACATCGGCTTACATTAAATGGTCGAAACGCTGCTGGAAATATTCGCTTGTACTTTGCGTCATCTAGTGGTCGGATCCGACCTCTTCCTCCGTAGTGCTGCTCGGCTCCTCAGCACGGGGGAAAGGAGGAGGGAAAACCCCACTAGTCTGCTTTTGTCTCCGGGGAGCTCCGGTCGATGCCCCGTCCCACCATATGTCTGATCGCAGCTGCCAATCAACAGGTCAACGCGACCCCGGGGAGACAGACACTGGTGGGGAGAGATCAAACAGTGGACCTCGGGGATGGCAGATGCAGATGAAAAAAAAAAAAAAGGCAATAAAACATCGCTTCAAAGATGGCAACGGTGCACTAGGAGGCAAATTATTGTTAACAGTAATCTGCAGAATAGCGCCTCGAATTCTGATCGATTGACTATTATGGAGCCTTTGAAGCCGAAGTAACGCCAGGCTATTGTTCATAGTGGGACACAACCAGAGAAAAGTAGCTGGTTTTGGTTCAACTATAGCGCTTCCCGAGCCTTAAGTACTACTTACTTCTATGCAATCATGCTTTCTAATAGACCTGCAATTTGGGCTCTTCAACCTTTTGGGCCTATTGAGAACTATTCAGCTGCAATCACGCTACAACTTACACTTCTGAGACAAATAATTAAGTGAATAAAGACAAAATAAATAAATAAATAGGAAAAAAGTAAATAAATTCTCCTTAATATTGCAATTTTGTCATTTAATTAGGCTACTTAGATTTATATGCAAACTCACTGCAGTTAAATAATTTTTAAACTTATTCATTTTTAGCTTACACTGCATTAATACAGTCACATATTTAAATGATTTATGCCTAACCTTTCAATGGATTGTTTCACTATTTCTGGGTTTAAAACCAGTTGAAAAGCAGCTTTTCACGTGTCATATCTTCATATCAACCAAAAAGTCCAACTTAAATAAAAATGCATCATTTGTATAATTTAAAGTGTCAAGAAAGAGAACTTTTTTATAGCATACTATATCTAAATTCATAGGTTTATAATTGCATATGTTCTACACTGAATTAAGGCTCTAAATTGTGTTAAATGTATTTACTTGTTGTTCATTTGATGATTATCAGTGTACATCCTGAATGGGATAAGCAGAAGAAAATGGATTGATAATAATTTCAATTAAGAGAATGGTAGATACCATACTCTAGAGTGGCACATTCCCTTAAATCAATTATATGAAGTGGGCTGAATAAACGTGCAGCTAATGTAGTCATAGAAAACACAGTTCACAGGACAGGCAACAGAAACTACAAGGTGAAAATCATGAAAGCATGCACTGAATTCATGGTAACGTTCCCTTTTTCCTAGTGTATCTCTTTGATGTATTTGCATGTATAGCTTCAGGCATCATCCCATATTGTGTTAACAGTCGTACCTTGCGCCTATGGTCAAACCAGTGAGATACATTTAAGATAAAGGGAAGAAGCTTTGGAATGCTGCTGTAAATGTAGTGTATTAAAACACGGCCATAATGATTGATCGCCATCTCAGCAGGACTGATCTTCTTACCTCACTCTCTGCTAATCAGCAACAAATCTTTGGGTCTTAATCTATGGCCCCCCGCACCCTTCCGCCCATCTCATTAGATTAACAAAACGACATACACATATGAAAAGACACACACACACACACACAGTTCAATCTGACCTCAATCTGATTCTCCTTAAAAACTTAATTATAATTTGGTATGATTATGTTGAACAAAACTGATGTTATGTACAATTACAAAAAAACTGCTCTGGTGAATTGTTACTTATAATATCTCATTTATATATAAAAATGAAAAAAACACTTTAGAGCAACAAGGTCCACACCTTTTGTATGACTTATGAATGATTTTGAATGTAACGTGTCTGTTTATTCAAACAGCTTGGAAATTGTATGCGAGTGTATTGTACACGTATGCACAGTTGTATGCCTCTGTTTGTGTGTGTGTATGTATGTGTGTGTGTGTGTGTGTGTGTGTGTGTGTGTGTGTGTGTGTGTGTGTACAGCAAACATATGCAACCAAATTAAAGCCTTAAAGCTGTTGAATTCAAGAGGATTTGATGCAGAGACCAAATCACGGGAATTAAGCAAATTAGGTGTCTAATTAGCCGCTGACATTGAATAGGAAGATTTGGTGAACAAAAAAAAAATAATTAGATGGATTTGTCATTGTTCTAATGAACATTGCCAGAAAATAACTGCTATGCATAGCTCCTGCTCACTCTCTCTCTCTCTCTCTCTCTCTCTCTCTCTCTCTCTCAGACATTATCCCTGTTTGTCCATTCACAATCTAATGTAATGTCAAATACTGCTTTATTCAAATATTCAATAATTTGCAAATAAGAAGCCCCCATGAGCCCAGACAAACAAACTTCAGAAAAGTCAATGTATGATCTAATCCTCTTAGGCTGAGGCACTGTGGATGTAAATGCCAACCTTTGCAAGTCAGAGAGGAATTTCACTATTGATGTAAAGCCGGACAGGCAAAGATTGACTTGATTCTTACTGTGGCAGTATTTTGGTGTCATAAAATAACAATGCTGGATGAGCAATCCTGCTTTATTGTCAGCTTATGCTGTGATTTTATGTTTCTATCATATAGGCTGTGTGGATTGTGTCTGTTTAAAAAGACTCATCAGTAGACATTTACATCAGTGCCAGTGCTTGTTGAAATTTTTTTTGATGCATAAGATAAATTTGACTACTGGAATAGGCTGTAGATTCTACTTTATGACATTCATCCACACATAGGGTTCTTTAAGTGCAGCCTGCAGGCCAGTGGCAACCCTTATACAGCCTGCCAACACAATAAGGAGGGAGTGCACTACTTTACATTCATCTATTGTTACTGTCATACACGTACACACGCCACAATAAAGCAGCGTAGCACAAGACTAAGGGAGCATTTCTGTTCAGTTTACTTGTCTACTTTAACATTAACAAATACCACTGATGTCAAGAAATGTAACGGTCACCTCACTACTAATAGTTACAAAAGCTGTCAACAGCCAACATATAACACAACCCCTTGAACAGGTACATTACAAACACTAAAAGTTTGATTAGTGCAGTTTTCCTGAGTAGCCCTCAGTCATATGCTGGCTCCCTAAACTAGTACTTGGTCATCCAAACTCTAAGAACCCCTAATCTGCATACACTCCCTTAAATGTCCTCCCACTTCTCCCCAGTTAATCAGTGACCCCTCCTCTCAATCTCTCGCTGCCTCCTTCCCTTTCCTCTGCTTCCTTCATCCCTGACCTCCCGTAGCACCCCCTTTTTCTGCAGTGGTTACGGATTACACTCTGTGATAAGCTTCCTATTTCTTGAAACTATTTAGGATTGCTGAGATTATCTGGCCTCATTTCCTCGGGAGTTGGCTTCGGAAAGCCTGATTTTAGTCTCTTAACGCAGAAGATTTTGCATCCCGACAGCTTTGACTAATTAGCATCTAACACCGGGTGGTATTTTAGCAAGGGCTCACTTTTAGCAACCCCCCCCCCCTACAAAAAAAAAAAAAAAAACACACACACATGCACACAACTGAAGCAGTTGATAAAACACTTTATTTAATTATGTGATACCCGACACTTTATTTTTGTTAATCTAAAACATTCAGAGTACAAATGCAAGAAGTGCAACAGCTTTAAAACATTAATTTTATTGAATCATCAAATGCCCTAATATCACTTTGCCCTTACTCATTAAGGAGAATATAAATATAATGTAATATTGACAGAATCCATTTTGGTTTTAAGACCGCCTGATGATACAATCATTAGAAAATAAGATTAAAAAGTGTCTCTTTTAAGCAAAAGTATTTCAGGGC
Source organism: Pterophyllum scalare (assembly GCA_024447675.2). Lineage (NCBI taxonomy): Eukaryota > Metazoa > Chordata > Actinopteri > Cichliformes > Cichlidae > Pterophyllum > Pterophyllum scalare. The sequence goes on from JAMQGT020004400.1 coordinate 63,707, forward strand.
CAAACTGTCAGTATAGTATACCTCAACAGGACAAACTATTCAATCTCAGGGTACAGAGGCATTTAGGCCAAGGTGGAGCCCTACTTGTGGCTGCATGCTGGACCAAGGCCAGTAGAGCCTGGGTGCCAAGCATTGCAGAGGAAGTGCAGAGGCCTGAGGACAGCACCAGCAGGTCGTTCTGTGGGGACGGACAATGGCAGGATGGTAGGGGGAGCTCAGGGAGGAAAGCGGGAGCTGTCCTGGCACTCTGCGTACCCTCCGTCTTGCTCTCCGGCAATGATAGTCTCCATTAGAAAAGTCCTGATAGTTTGATGGGTGAATCGCCCAGAAGTGGCCTTTACCGTTGTCACTCCGGCCCGCTTTGATGAAACAATCATTTAGGGACAAATTGTGACGCACGCTGTTCCTCCAGTTTTTATCCTGCAGACAAGAAAATAAATATGGTTAGGTTAAAATCAAAGCCTGAGCGCAAGAAGGAGTCAAAAAATGTGTCCCTATTTGAAAATTAACATAAGTGGCTGTTAAGTATCACTGATCCTCTTCAGGATGTCACCTTGTCCTGTTGTTGGCAGCATGTGCCTTGGCGTGTCAAGGCAGTATATGATCTGAGTAAGTCACAACACCCTGCGTTACCTTTTTAGCACGTCAAACCAGTGATAAACTTTAATCCACCAGGTTTCAGCCAATCTGTTGTAGCACCTGGTAAAGGCAGAGGCAGTTTGCAACCTAGCAACAGGATTACTTTATTTGTGATTTCGCCAACAACAAGATCATCTAGTGTCCCTGTGAGCACCTAATTGCCTAACCACTCAGACAGATTACCTGGGCCAAGTAGGTCACTTTATTTGTGAAAATGGCGGCCACTTTAGTTTTCAGCGACTGAATTAAACACATTCAGGGGTTTGGGGATACATGTTTTCTTGTAATCTGCCCCAAAACTGTGTTAAAAAAGTCAGGAAGCATCTGCTTGAAAAATTTACTTCATCATCTCCCAATTTCACATTGAGTTCCTCTACAGTATATCTATTGCTACGTGCTATTTACCATGTAGTAAAACACAAGACATGAACATACCTTACTCTTGAAGTATGGGTACTGATCCATGATCCACTGATAGATGTCACACAGAAGGAGCTTCTTCTGCTCAGACGCCAGGATTGCTTTGGAGATGAGAGCAATGTACGACTGGTTGGGTTTGTCCGTGGACTTCTCTGTACTGCAGCTCGTAGTCGTGGTGGTGGTCACTTCCTCCTCCCCCTCCTCTTTTTGGTCTTCATCCCCCTCATCTTCTTTGACTTTCCTTTTTTCAGCGTCTACCTCTGACCTCTGTAGACCCTTCTCCTCAATCTCGCAGTGAATCCCCACCTCTTCGAGTTTAGAATTCTGATGATTTGGCATGTTGTTCGTTATCTGCTCTGCGGCACGATTTGCTGTTGCATCGTCTTTAGAAGCTTTGGCTCCTTTATTAAAGAGCAGGTAGTCAATTGTGAAGCTCAGTCCCAGTCTGTCTCTGCTTCCGTTGCGGCTGCTTCTGTCCTCCATTGTCTTTTCTGAATTAAGATATCTCAAACTCATGGCAGAAGTTTTATTGATTTCACGCTGACTGCTGAATGAATGTCAGGTCATGAATAAAAAATGTCTCTCCCAAACGTCTTCTCAAAATTGTGTATCGAAGTTGCACAGCATAACTATTGTTCTTTAAAATTAGGAGCCTTCATAAAGTCAGCGCCTCACTGCCACTAAATTCTTTCACCGAAGACTTACTGTTGACAAGATCACAGATAAAGATGAGCCTCTCAACTGTTGTTAACCTTGATGCGCTCACGAGTGACCCAATCTCAACCTGTGGAAATGACGTCAGTCGACAAGACTAAATACGGACGTTTCGTTTGCCAAGAAATTTTAGGTAAACATTTTCGATTCTACGATAACCCTATGTATCAAAACCTGTTAGTTTGTATCCAACAGCCTTTTGCTCCCGAATCAAAGAGTTGTGTGTCAAAGATGTGAAGGTGACTCTATTTATATGACTGTGATTTTATCCCTCACAGAAAGGGGCAAAGAAGGCACAGGGGAGGTCCAAGTAGGGGGTCTCAATTGAGGCGGATTATTTTTATTAACCTAAGCAAATCTTTGTAATTACGGGAGATTAAACACTCAGATTTAGTAAGACATGGTGTGCAAAGGATGGATGTTGTAGAATCAAAGGCCTTTTAGATGCCAGAGTTATCCTGTTAAAGTCGTTTTGTCCAGGATTCTGTCCAAAGAATTACTTCATTTACCATAGAGGAGTAATTAATGGGTCAAGTTCAGCGTGTTTAAGTTAAGTCATGTCTTTATTCGCAAAGACCATTAATGTTTTTTGCAGCCATCGACAGTGACCAGGTTACAAAAAAGTGAAGAGAATGAATGACAAATTAGAATGGTTTAATTCCTGTTCTTCACATATTCCTTTTTAAATTAGATCTTCTGTCACTTTTATTTAAATGGTTACCAAAGAGCTTTAATTACTTTTATTATTAGCCAGGAGAAATATTGTTTTTCATACATCACAGCACACTACTCCAAATACATATTTGTAGCCGGTATAATTATAAAAATCAAAACTGTCTGTGGTTACTATTAAACTGTATTATATTGTGTTCTGTAACTGTCTATGACATTTTTCTGGCTAATTATATATTTTCCCATATGCAAAAACAAACAAAAAAATCTTTTTTCATCAAGTCCTATCCCTAACTGACTTAATTTCTACTTCAATTACACTTTACCTTCTTAATTAATAGCTATTTCCAGATTTTGGTTCAACATCTTCATGGAACAACAATCACCTATAAATCCATTTTGACAAATTGTTTTAGAATTTCTAAACACCTTCTTTTTTTGTGTAGCAATGTTGTAATGTCAACGATGAAAGGGGATTTAGCTGAAATACAGCAGATTTATTTTATGTTATGCTGTACAAGTCAAACGTTTGCACATCAAACTCAAGTAAATGATTGCAAAAATTGTAAATGGTATCTTTACACTGCTGATACATTTAGGACTTAAATTAACAAATTTTGCACAGCTAATTGATTTTCATAGTGATAGAAAGTTATTGTTTATGCGATTTTTGATCACTGTAAGATTTGGTAAGCAGCACCACAATACATACATATTCTGTACCTGCCTCTTCTACTGCCTAACTAAAACTGCATCAGACTTGCTGTCCATGGTAGGCTATACACTCACCAGCCACTTTGTTAAGTACACCTCGCTAGCATTGGGCCGGACCTGCTTTTGACTTCAGAATTGCCTCAGTTAATCATTCACCACAGTGCTGGAAACATTCCTCAGAGATTTTGGTCGCATATTGACTTGACAGCATCACACAGTTGCATCACATAGTTGCTCCACATTTGTCAGCTGTACATCCATGATGTGACTCTCCCGTTCCACCGCATCCCAAAGGTACTCTATTTGATTGACATCAGGTGAGTATGGGGTGCATGTGGGTACAGTGAACTGATCGTCATGTTCAAGAAACCAGTTTGAGACGATATCAGCTTTGTGACATGGGAGCATTACCCTGCTGGAAGCAGCTATCAGAAGATGGGTACACTGTGTTCATAAAGGGATGGACATGGAAACAACAATACTCAGGTAGGCTGCTGTGTTTAAACAATGCTCAGTTGCTTCTAAGGAGCCTGAAGTGTGCCAAGAAAATGTCCCCCAAAACTACACTACCAGCAGCAACCTGAAATGTTAATAGGATAGATCCATGCTTTCATGTTGTTAACACCTACTTCTGATCCTACCATCCAAATGTTGAAGCAAAAATCAGAACTCATCAGACCAGGCAAAGTTTTTTTGTTTGTTTGTTTTTTCCAATCCTCTATTGTCCAATTTTGGTGAGATAATGCAAATTGTAGCCTCAATTTCCTGTTCTTAGCTGACAGCAGTGGTCTTCTGCTGCTTAAAAGGTTCAATGCGTCGTGTGTTCAGAGATGCTCTTTTGCATACCTTGGTTGTAACGAGTGGCTGTTTGATTTACTGTTGCCTTCCTATGAGCTCAAAGCAGTCTGACCATTCTCCTCTGACCTCTGGCATTAACAAGGTATTTTCAGCCAGAGAACCACCGCTCACTGTTTATATTCTCCTTTTCTGACCAATCTCTGTAAACCCCAGAGATGATTCTGCAGGTACTAAAATATCACATCACATTCTCAGTCACTTAAATAATCTTTCATCCCCATTCTGATGCTAAATTTTAACTTCAACAAGTTGTCTGGACTATGTCTACATGCCTAAATGCATTGGGTTGCTGCTTTGTAATTGGCTGAATAGATATTCGCATTAATGAGCAGTTGAGCAGGTGTACCTAACAAAGTGGTCAGTGAGTTTATTTGAATCCAGTATTCTACAATTGTAGGCTTAAAAAGGCAACACTGTAGTCAAGCTTTCCATGTGTTTTTATTCCAAATTCTCTGTGATCTTAAACAAATAAACATGTAATTTCAGCAGAGTAGGGATGATAGATTTCCTAACTGTGGAGTTATAAAGATGTAAATAACCTCCACATTAATATAATTATAATATAATATAATTAACCCTTGCAATTTTCACAGCATTCATGGCTGTAGCCCATACACACCAACAATACAGTGTCTAGGTCTGTTTTGTTCTCTCAGTTTAACAGAGGGGATGAACTTAATGATAGTCAGGTCAAATCATGGACCATATTGCCCTCTTCTGTTTAAGTAATGAAACAAGAATTATGTACAACATTAAAACACTACTCTATGCTACCTTGCAAGTTGTCATTGTAATTAGTTTTATTCATTTATTTTCAGGCTCATGCTATAGTAACTAGATAAATATGAAGAAATGTGAAATGTGAAGATGTGAAGAAATTCTAAAATATAACAACCTGTATGCAACATGAATTTGCAATTAGGGGCTGTATTTGCGCACTAAATTGAAACAGGTGCATGACTAACTGAACTAAAGGAATCTCAGATTTCTCATGTAAGTTAAGAATGTAAGTTAAGAAAATCTTTTTTTTCTTAACTTACAGTCAGCACAGAAGCATAGTAACCTGTTCTTTTGAAAATACAGCACTGTTTTATTGACGTTTCCCATCCAAAGCGGAGCCACAACAAAACACACCATGTTATTACATGATACTGCAATTCCCTCAATTGATTTTTGTTTTTCCATGAGGCTATTCTTTGCCCACATACGGAGAGCTTTGGAAAAGCAGGGCTGGATTAGGAAATGGAGCAGACGTTTCCCTCAACAAACATATTTCCATTTTGCTGAGGTCGTAGCACGATCTGGTATTTGTGTCTCAGAGAATGATTTGTAGGACTATACCTACACGTGTAAGCGTAAGTTTCTTAATCACTCATTTTAATTTAATTATGAACATACCTCAGACAAAGCATTAACGCCACATCTCACGACTGATCGCTAAACCTGAAATGGAATATTTTGCTCGGACGGGAATTGAAAGGACCATGCGACCCAGTCCACTTGACAGCCCATGCTTTCTACTCACGTTGAATTTAAACTATGTTTAAGACACGCGTTCACAATACCTCAATACTATAAAATTGAAACAACCTCAATATCGAAATACTTTGACACGTGGTGGTATTAATCGACACAGAGGCCTATTTTGGAATTGAGACCTGCCTCTTAGTGTTTTATAAAAGTTGTGCTGTAACTTTAAAATAATGTGGTCCAGCCCATTTTAAGTGACTCACTCCAGATGCTGGTTAAAATCGGGCTGTGATTGGCTGGAGCTGCCTCTCTATCAAAGCAGGCTCTTTGTTCCATTGGTGCAAGATCAGCAAGCGTCTCTGACTCTCGCGGTACTGCTGCACGAAGATGGCGGCCGAACTGGTGGAAGCGATGGCAAGTAGAGCTTGGTGGGCTTTGATTTGATGGGAGACGTGCGCGGGAGTGTGGGTTGAAACTCACCCCGGTTGTGGGGAAACTGTGGGCTTTGTATGAATATTATTAAAGGGTATTTACTCTTACTAATGTGGAGTATTTCAGTCACGATTAAACGAACTAGCCTGTGGTGCTAACGTAGCTAGCCTGCCTGGAAATGTTAACTAGGCAAGTGCGTTGGTTCACCTAGCATCACGCTGGCTCTGGAGGAAGACACTGAAAATGAATGATGAGACCGTATAAGCGCGTGGTTGTCTGCCCCTAGCTTGCTTTCTGGCATGTTACCGTTTGACGGTATATGGCTTACAGTAATAATCTGTCTGTCGGTAGCTGGTTTAGTTTGTGGAGCCGTGCACCTGTCAAAATGTCTAGCAGTCGTGATTGAATGCCGAGTCTGAGAAGCTAGCCCGGCGATAGCATAGGCTACATTGGCAACGTTCAAGAGAGGCTGAACAGTCTGTAACGCAACTGTATTTTTCAATCGGCTGCATTGGTATAGTGTAGATTTTAACATAGACATGAAGCACTTGTCCATTAAGGTCCAACTCAACCATGTGAGATAAAGCTGAAGCTTGGCAGAAGGCTAAACAACATCCCGTGTTTTGCCCCTAGAGCCCGGTTCGCATGCTCTCTACGTCATCAAAAGTAAATAATAAAGGGGGGAGAGACATCATCAGATACGACCATGTGCGGCTTGTCCTTATATAATCTATTCCACATGTTTATGCAAGTATTGTAATCAAGCTACTGGAATTTTTTAAACATATTTAGTAAATAAACATCCTTTCTTGTTAGTTTGTCTTCAGCTTACATTTTGCTGATTAGTATACAGATTAGGTTGTTATTAAGCCATAAACAGCCAATTCAAATTACCTTAAATGTTAAAAGAATCATAACATCATTTGTGTTACATTTAATGTGGACCTAAACAGATTTATACATATAGGCGTGCACAAGCTAAACTATAGTTGTTTTGTGTGTGTATGTCATGCAGAGCAGAATGCATTATTTGTACATTTCTAGGCCTGTAATAACAAATTTTTAGGCATATATTTATTTGCAACTGAGCTCTACTGCCAGAGTATTGTTTTAGTTTTCAATGTGTTCTATGGTATGGGTGTAAAACAGTGCATTGCCAAGTTTATTCATACTTTTTAACTACGTTGGGAAGTTTGTGGTTCTAAAGCTTAACGCTACCACAATTAGTTTGATCACTTGGTTCATGGCCAAGCCATTCTTGTCAGAGTTAGAAGTGGACTTCTTAATATAGCTAGCTAATTACAATGCACTTTCAAGCCTCTATAGGATTAAAGTGACCAAGGACAGATGCTAATTTTAGCAGGTGTCAAGCAGTTTGATGAACTGCTCTGTTCTGCATTTAAGTTACCTGTAATTAACTCTGTGTATCTTGCTAGGGGAAAAACAAAGTGCAGGTGTATTTATGTAGCATTTTACACAAGATATTAAATTATTTCATTCATTTACTTAATAGATTTACTTCAGAAATTGAGGGTATAAGCACAAGTGTTCTAACATGTGTTTTGCTACCTGGGACAAACCGGAAAAAGGTAATTGGCATTTTAATTAGTTGGATATACACCTTAATTTGGGATTTGACTCTTGAAATAAGTGTAAACTTGCAAATTAGCTTCATTGTCACTTTAGCTTTCCCTGATTACAAACCTCATTGTTTTTGTATTGTTCTTTTTTTCTTGTTCTCCCACTAGAATATGGTCAAAAGTTTCCGGGTCTCAGACCTGCAGACGCTGCTGGCCTCAATGGGTCGCAGCAAAAGTGGGCTGAAGCAAGACCTGGTAGGGCGTGCGCTGAGGTTAGTGCAAACTGAATACAGCCCAGAGCTGCTGAAGAACGTCAGGCAGCTCTATGAGTCACGTTTCCCAAAAACATCTGGTTGGCTGCCTGCACGGCGTCCAGAGAGCGTCCCAGTTGCCTACTCATCCCTCAGCTCTTCCCCTACTGCCACCTCTCAGGGCGCAGACTACCTCAACGGCATTTCCAAACCGATCCCCACACCTGCAGCAGAGGTGAAGCTAGTGCCACTGCCCTTCTACCAAACTTTAGAGACACTGCTGCCACCAACAGAGCTAAGTGAGTATGGACTATTTGTTAGGCATTGTTGTTGTTGTTTTTGAGAAACATTGCATTTTTACTCAACTTTGAGACTGTTCTTTTTAATCATGGGTTTCATCTCCATTTTCTTACAGTTGCCCAGAACAGTGAGAAACTGCAGGATAGTCAATGCATCTTTGAGTTAACACCCAGCCAAGCAGACCAGATCCGAAATGCAAGGTAAGAATTCATATATTTTCTGGAAGATATGCACTTGTAGTTAACCCCAGTTTAATATAAAATATGTGTTTGAAGCATTTTTTAATTTGTGACCTATCATTTTCTTAGTGAACTTCGTCCAGGAATCCGATCAATCCAAGTAGTTCTTAGGTAAGTTCCCATTAAAAAGTTATATTTTCCAAGGTGCTGCCAGTGTCTGTACTGACCATGTATGTATATTGCAAGATTTAATAGATACACATTCAGTCATCCTCAGTAGCCAAAAGGTGGTTCATTCACATGATGATATTAATCATTTTCCTCTGTTACTGCTCTGTTGCAGAATCTGTTACACAGACTCCATTGGCGTTCAGGAGGACCAGTATCCTCCCAACATAGCTGTCAAAGTCAATCAGTCCTATTGTCATGTGCCGGTGAGTTGATTCACTCTGAAATGTACCACACCTTCATAATACAGGCATGACTAAAGCTGGCCTTGTTTTCCTGTTGTGAAATATTTTCTCAGTCATTGTTTGAGTGCTCTGTTTTCAAAAACAGTCAGTATGTCACTTGGTGTCATTGGCAGATATATGCCGGGTCAATGATAAAATGTCATAACAGCGATGGATAACGTAACCTAATGTAGATGTGTCTTGAACAAAAAAAAAAAAAGATTTAGGTAAAAAATAGTCAAAGCTGACCTGAAGACCCTCTGAAAACAAAACTTTAGGTAGTCATTATGTGGCTTAAGGTGTGCCACGGGAAATCAAACTGGCAGCTTAATGACAGGTAGGAGGGCATGAGCCATGACCTCCTATGGATATATTTTCGCAATAAATGTCCAAATTTGACCTCTGGCCTAATACTACCGTTCTATCCTGTACACAGATCTAAATGGCTCAAGAAATCCTCACTGTACAAGATAAGTTCACTGTTAAATTCCCTTAGCTCCTTATCCTTAAACATTTATTTGAATTTTTATTGTATTTAAGTTGTTAGCTAGTTTAAGTGGCACAGGAGATAAAAAATTGCTGACTTTGGTGAACGTGAATGGAAATAACTCAACAAGTGGACTGGAATTAATTAGCATCAAAATCTAATAAAGTGAGAAACCTGTAGCTAGGATATAGATGGAACCAAAGCTACAATAATTATTATTGATGATGATACTACTACTAGTAACAATAATAATAGTAGTAGCATTAGTAATAATCGTTCTATTACATATATTCTGATAATTAAGTGATCTTTCAAGCAGAAATAGCACTTGCAATTTTCAACATTTTACACAACACATAAATTGTCAGATATATCCTCAAAAATTAATCGTGGCATTTCAAAGAATTTGCAATAATTATATTCATGTTCATGTAGAAAACAATACTGAATGATGATTCAGTAAACAGTAGCATTTATTTATTAGTGCAAACAAAATCAAGGGAATTTTCCTGTCCTCTTTTTCCAAAGAGTTACTTTGATTTATGACAGACTGCTTAAATGAATCTATTGCCTCAAGGTGCCAGCTGCAGCTGAATTATAGTGCAATGTTAGGGTTTTCCCTCTGAATAAGCAAAAGTATAACGTAATTGCTCAGCACCAATGTTATTGCTAACAAAAATGAACAAAATAACAAAAACTGAAATTGAAAATATATTTCCATTAACTAAGATAAAAAAAATATAATATAATAAAGAAATAATAATAACTAACTGAAACTGTATTGTGTTTACAAAATGAACTGAAATTATGGATAAAATGCACTTCGTTTTCATGTTTGTAAGTTTATTTAAAAGCCTTGTGGATTAATTGATTGAAACCATTTTTTTCCGCTCTCAATTTTAACTTTTACACTGTGTGTGTGTGTGTGTGTGTGTCTGTCTGTCTGTCTGCTCACCACGCCAGTCTGCAAAATAACGGCAACAGCAAAAGTTGGGAGAAAGTGGCAGAGACCCATGTGGGGTTTCTTTGAGTTCGATAGTGAGACAGATAGAAGCGAGTGTCTTCTTGTGGATGATAATAATAATAATAACTTGGATTTATATAGCGCCTTTCACGATACCCAAGGATGCTGAACAATGAAAGAAAGAGAAAAAAAAAAAACCCTAGGAATTGAAGGCCTTTTTGAACAGATGATTTTTTTCACAGTTTCTTAAGTGTCCAGTGATGGGGCATTGCAAAGCTGAGCAGGGAGAGAGTTCCAGAGAGTAGGGGCTGCAACGCTGAAAGCTCTGTCCCCAAAGGTATGGCGGTTGGTGCGAGGGATGGCGAGCAGACCCAAGGCTGACAACCGTAATGTCCGAGGCTGTTTGTATGGCTGCAAAAGGTCGGACAAATTTTGAGGGGCCAAAGCATTGAGGGATTTGTAAGTGAGGAGAAGGATCATGTACGCAATGCGAGACTTTACTGGGAGCCAATGTAGGTTAATAAGGGTGGGGGTGATGTGATGCCAAACCTTAGTGCGGGTTAGAAGTCTGACGGCTGAGTTCTGGACATACTGGAGCCTGTCCAGGGCTTTGCCAGAGATCCCAAACAAGACCCCGTTGCAGTAGTCCAGCCGGCTGGTGACAAAGGCATGGATAAGGGTCTCTGCTATAGAATCATTAAGTAGAGGCCGGAGTCTAGAGATGTTCATAAGGTGGAAAAAGGCTGTCTTAGTGACTGATTTAATATGATGATAAAATGTGTGGAACACTTCTCGTGGTGAAAAACACCACCAGCCTCAAAGTCCACCTGAGAAGCGCACACAAGGCGGCAATGGAAACCCCTGTAAACCTACGCGGTAACCTGCGACATAACCTGACGTGCACCTTTCAAGAATTGTAGCTACACATTGGTTCCATGCAGCCCGCATTTCCAGCTACTTTTCGCTACAGTGTTTGAATTTATCAGTGAGAGAATAACAATCAGGAATAATAATCATAGCATCAATATCCCTCCAGGAATTTGCTGCCATTTGTGAGTCTCCTTGGTCCATGCTCTTTGTGGTCGTTTTTTTTGGCTGCAAACATATTTGTCCCTCTGTTTTTTTGTTTTTTTTTTCCTCTACATTGTTCATTCCCTCCTGTCCATTCTGATAATTTCAGCAGTATCCCTCCAGGAATTTGCTGCCATTTGTGAGTCCTTATATACTACTGTTTCTTCCTGTTAAAAGGGAGTTTTTCCTTCCCACCGTCGCCAAGTGCTTGCTCATAGGGGGTCGTTTTGACTGTTGGGTTTTCTCTGTGTTATTGTAGGGTCTTTACCCACAATACAAAGTGCCTTGAGGCGACTGTTTGTTGTGATTTGGCGCTATATAAATAAAATGTAATTGAATTGAACTGCTGCAATTATCAGAATGGACGAGAGGGAATGAACAATGTAGGGAAAAAAACAGAGGGACAAATATGTTTACAGCCAAAAAAATGACCACAAAGAGCGTGGACCAAGGAGAGGAAAAAGTCCCAGCATTTTTAGTTTCTTTCAGCCAGCACCACATATAAAACACCAGCACACGATTTAATTAACACACATAATGGAATTACACAAGCATAAATGTGGCAACGACGTCGGCCACTTATGTAGGTTGCGTACGTAGGCCCCACAAAGACAAGCTGAACCAAGCTTGCTCTCTGAGCAGCTCTGACAGAGAATCAGCATCGCAAATACAAACACACACAGTCTTGAAAAGCTGTATTTGAGATTTGATTCCTTCAAAGAGTTCAGTTTGTTTTTGCCAAACATTCGCTGTGTTCTGATGTTACATTATCACATGCGAGGTATTGTTAATCTACTGCACTGAAGTTTGTTGGGAGCTTATTGTAGACTTTATTGGGTTTTGGAGTTTGTTTTTCTTTATGTTTCTCCCTTTGTCTCACATAGTTCATGTGTGTCCTTAGTATTACACACATTTAGCACATTATACTGTTATCTTGTGAACAGTTGGTTGTTGAATACAATTTGTTTAAATGGTATCCTTTGTTGAGTTCTTATTGCACAATACTCTTGAACCTGCCAAAGTATGGAAAAAACGTAAACAAAAACTAATCAGAACTAATAAAAATGATCAAATCACTCTAAAAACTAATTAAAACTAACTGAATTAGAGAAAAATAAGTTAAAATGAAATAAAACTAAACTATAATGTAAAATCCAAAACTATTATAACCTTGTTTAGCACTTTTAACGACAACAATAACTAACTTTGTGATGCTTCACAAGCCTGCACAATACCTTTTGGATAATAAAATTGAAACTGAAAAATATTTTCTACCTTGAGTGTTTTATCTGGGTCAAGCTTTTTAGCCAACTTTTTAAAGCCCTCTTTTACCATCATGTAACCATATTAGTATTTTCCATTCACTATTTTTGCTCTTCCTGTCATAAGGAGTCAAACTAGCGAGTCCTCCAGCGATGCTCAGTTGAGCCTTTTTGTTTATTTTGGGCCATCACCAGCTGCTAGTATCATGTCCTCACGTGCCTTCATAACCTGCTTGTACCCATTGGTCTCTTTTGCCTCAAGTGGGGAAATAAGTTGGCTGTTTTGACCTTTAGTGAGAACAGTTGTTCTCACTAAAGGTTGAAACAGTTTTCTTGTATATTTTGCAAAGCATTTTGCTTTGTTTGAGGTTGTTTAAGTAGCTCCCTTTTTTCTAAATTGTTATCAGAGACTTAACATATGACTCTTGCTCAAGACATGTCTGGGCTCGTCTTGTTGTTGTGCCCACTATGGAAGTAAATGCATGGCATTGCTAAATCATCAATATCATGATGTGGCATTTTTATATCACGTAACACCGATATTATCTCAAATGATATGGTATGGCACAGCCCTATTGTAAATTGAATATTTTACCTTTTGACTGAAGGTAAATCACCTTAAAATGTGACCTTAGACTCTTAGAAAGCTAATGGATGGTTGTTGTTTGGTGCATGAGTATCAATTTGGGTCAGATATCGTAGGTTAACTGGAAAATAACTGCGACAACTCCCATTTCTGTAAAACAGACTGAGCCAAAGGGCCCTTTTCTGAGTCAGTGCAGTTCGCACTAACTAAAGATCTGTTCTGTTCAGATAAAGGGAATTTGTTGGTGTATTAATGAATAATTTAGTGAAAACATTTGTCTTTGTTTTAATGTGTTAGACAAATTGAGAAAAAAATTGAGATAGTGAGAGATGTCTAATATCCATGCATCACTTCCTTTGAGCTCAGAAATCTTGTCAAGTTTAGTCTGAGCTCTTCCTTCTGTTTGAACTCTTTCTCTGTCTTAGTTTTTAGCAAATTATGAAAAGAGATATTAGATAAATTATTGCTCAATTACCATCTGAAGTTTTATTTTAAGTATTTTTTTCAATTGTGCATATTTTACAGGGATATTACCCCTCCAATAAGCCTGGTGTTGAACCTCGTCGTCCTTGTCGTCCTATAAACATCACTCCATGGTTGCACCTCTCCAGTGTCACCAACAGAGTTACCATCACCTGGGGAAACTTTGGAAAGGTCAGTCAAATCCTCCATCTTGTAGCTATAACCCAGGGTTGTGGTGGGCACTGATTTTTTTTAAACTTTCTTTCTTTCCCCTGCTAATCTGTCCACCTCCTCTTGGCAGATTCTGTAGTGCATCCATGCATGCTGGTGCTTGTAGATCTTTGAGTGCTTCCTTGGGCCCACTCGACTCTGTGTGTGATATAACTCTTTAAGGACTGTTGGCACCATAATTCTGATCCACATAAGCAGCTAGAAAACTCTTACTCTGGTTTGCACCTTTTATTAAAAAAAAAAAAAAATGGAGCTCTTTTGTGAACCAATTACAGATGTAATAAAAGATTCAAAATTAGTTCACTGAAATTCTATAATGTGGTTATTGTTTGGTCTTTTACAATTGCAAACTGAATATTTTGGGATCTTGGATTGCCTGTAGACAAAGTGGGCTTTTTGTTGGCTTTGTATTGTATTTTTTTCAAGCAAGAAGGAGGAAGGTTTGCACAAACTTTCAAGAACCTCAGCAATCCGAACAGCTCCACTTAGGGTGCTGTGCACTTGAGGAATTGCAGATTCTAAACATCTGCTTGTAGTTGCATATAAAAGAAACCTATTTTTGGTTGCATCCTTACTCACAAGGGATTGCTACAGCAGGTACCTCTTTACATCAGATGCCCTTTCTGATGCAGTCCCAAAGGGATTTGTGTTTCCTCCCAAGATCAAACTAAGGCTCTTTTTCTTGTTAGGTGAATGTGTAAACCACTACACTATGGAACATTTGTTTGTAGTTGTACATACAAATAATAAATGCTTTGCTCAGCATACTGAATCAGTGAAAGTCTAAAACTTTTTGTGTTGGCCTAGCAAAGTAGTTTGTGAATTCATCCCTGGTGGGAAGGTACAACATAACCATATGTTCTTTATGTCTCCACTTTGTTACATATTCCATGTGCATGGGGTAACTCTTTGAGACACCCTGACAGGAGATGGTGCAGCCCAATATCCTAACCACCACAGTTTAAGTACACGAGCTATGCAAAAATGTATATATTTACATGGCAACCAGGTAAAGACCCTACAAGATGTGAATGCCAAACCTGAGATGCAGAGGGGCTATCAGTCTGTAAAATGAAAGACTGGCACAAGAAGACCCTACAAAGATGCAGAGGGAAAGCCATAATGGCGCTGTGATTGGTCCACAAGATGCTAGATCGACCATAGAGACAATGCCCAGTTGGCTACCACTGAGATGCACCCAGCACCCGCTCTCCAAAGGAGGGACTGGCTGCCACATTAAGATGGCAGAATCTGGAAAATGTGGACTCACATGACCATGTCACAGCAGCACAAATGGCCCTCAACAAGGCCCACGAAGTGGTCACACCTCAGGCTGAGTGGCACCGTACTTGGGATGGGAGGAGAGTTCCCTAAAATGCATACCTTTGGTGAATGGCCTCTACAATGCAATAGGACAGGCTGGGATTTGACTGTCTGGGTCTGCCCAGGACCCCAGAGTTAAAGCACACTGGGACAGGAGGACTTGGATAGAGCCTTTGGTAGAAATGCAGGATTAGACCGAAGGATACCCCTGATCCTTATGTCGAAAACCTGCAGCAATCGCTGTGAAACCTACTGGCAAATGTTATGAAGAAGAAGAAGCTATCAGAAAAGCTGTTTTAAGGGAAAGGCATTTAAAATTAGCATCGTTGAGGGGATCAAGGGGGGATGCTGAAGAGTGCCAAAGACTGTGGGGTTCCATGGGGGAACCAATGGTCCAGACGTGAACTGTAAGCTGGTGGGCACCTTTAAGAAATGGGGAGATCAGAGATGAGTGCTGAGCAATTAACTTGAACTGCTTGAATCACTGCCACCGTACCACACAGGGTAACTGCAGATTTGCCCGCCTCCAGCTATCCTGGCTGTGGCCTCAGAGGGGCCGATCTGGTGGACTGTACACCATGAGGCAAACAGTCTCCAGCCAGGATGTTGCCAGCCCTAATGGATGGTGCAGAGTCTTGTACTTTTGTAACAGCTTGTACAGAATCGTCTCTGCCTCAGTCCCGTTGCCTACAAGGATTAGGTATCAAAGTACATAAAGATGGTCCTGACATCTATTACCATTGACATTTATTCAAAGACCATTATTTCAAAACATAAACGATTTAACAAAATACAGTTCCCAGCATGCAAGCTTGTCATATGACATATCCCCAGAAAGCCCAGGGTGTCCTCTTTAGAGTACAACAGGATTTAATTACATTTCTTGAAAAAATTGTGAAGTTGTGCATGAAAATGTAATGTCCACTACAGAGGGCAAAAGTCAATCGTCCTGTGTCCCAGGATGTTAAAATAACTGCTTCACGCTTTAGTTTAACTAAAGTAACATAACCTTATAACTCATCAGGAGCTGCACAGTATTGTCACGCAGTACAACAGAAGAATATGTTTTACCTGGGATGTTCTATCTTGGGTTGAGCTTTTTAACCCGCTCTCTTAAAGCCCTGCTCTTCCACCAGGTAACTGCATCAGTAATGTGCTCTTCTGTCATATAGAGTGCAGCTAGTGAGTGCTCCAGTAATGCTTTTTACATTTGGGTTCCACATCAGGAGGTCCTTTAAGTAGCCTAGCTGAGGTCAATGGTGTGTTTTTGTTTTGGGCAACACATGTTACATGTGTCAGAGTGAATGGTAACCACAATCAAACACATGAGTAACATTCTTTAGTCAGAAGAATTTTCTGCGCTAAGATGCAATTTCATTGACGTGTCCACATAATCTGAGAGGTTTTCTTGCATTAATATGATGGTTCTGTAATCCTTCTAACATAAACTAAGTAAATTATTACCATAACAAATCATATTAAAGTGCCACCATCAGTTCTCAATTCTTAATGGGTAAATTTTTTTAATAAAAATGTAACAACCTTTTAATCTGTGTTTTCAGCGATACTCTGTGGCAGTATATTTAGTGAGGGTCTTCACTGCAGCAGATCTCTTCAGCCAGCTTAAACTCTGCTCAGTTGAAAGTGCAGAACGCTGCCGTGAACGCAGTAAGTGATACTTTTACACTGAATATTTTTGCTTACAACTTTGACATGGAGAATGGGATGAAAAGTACAGTCACTTCAGTGTTGTATATAAAGGTCACTAAATAAACATTTAGTTATGTCGTTCTGGTAAGACTGGATTGTGTAGTAGGGCTGCGTCAGTGCATGCATCAAGAATCAGTTCAAAGTTATCCTCCCAGCTTTTTTTTTTTTAGTGCTGCCATGTGTCTCCAATGTTTGCACATTGCAAAGTAATGACATCAAATTAATACCAGTAAGCACTGACATACCTGAGTTTCAATTCTTGGTTCAGAGTTTTAAGATAAGAAATCAGTCGTTGATGCTAAAAATCTGTGTAGGCCTACTTTTTAAAATTTTGTTATTTTTTAAAAATTGATATGGTAAGAATAGGCAGAATTGTTATCAGTAAAAATGCATCAATAGCCCTCCTGTGTTGTTGATTTTAAGTATTATAGCATATTGTCTGATACTAAATGTCATAACTGTTCACCTGCCTCTCATAAACAGTACAAGACAAACTACGTTTTGACCCAGAGAGCGAAATTGCGACCACAGGCCTCAGAGTGTCTCTCATCTGTCCAGTGAGTACATCTTAAACAAAAATGGTGGGGTTTTAATATACAAAGCAACTTGTGCCACCTTTGCAGTTTCAGTATGCACCATGCTTTCTGCTCCGTCAGAGCCGAAAGAGCAAAACTCTGCAGTTTTTTAAAACTTATAGAGGGATGACTAAATGAATGACTGTGAAAGTTTACCTCCATTTAAAAAAATTAATCCATCTGTAGTTTCAGTTTGGAATTTAATAAACCAAAGCTATGTTTATAATGGAGCAGTGTAATCAGCTGTCGCTCTAGTGAGTCTCTTATCCTGTGGCCAAACTCCACCTCCACCATCTTGAACTGCAGCTCTCAACGCTACTCTTTGTTCTGCTCAGCAGCCTCAAAGTGCTTGACATAGCAGCACATGAACCAGTTTTCCACTCGCTGCATGTTCTGGCTGGAGTGGCCCATCAACTTGCTGCAAATCTCCAGAGTAGGAGGTCACCAGCTACAATCCAACAGTCTTCTGTCTGAGAGGAACAGTCATCTCAGAGGAAGCAGCTGGCTGATAATAAGTCATGCCACAATGACAACCTGGCCACCTGGAAAACACCACACAGGAAGGGCCAGACCTAGCTGGTTAGCAGCAACTTCAGAATAAGAACAAGGGGTTTGTCAACAAGAAAACTGATTGCAGATTGCTGCTTAGTCATATGGATGGAAAACAAATCTAAAATGCCAAAGTCAGTCACTGTGAAAGTGTTTAATATAAGTGGCCAGCTCACCCACTAATGGCTGTGTGTGGTGAAACACTGACTATTCCAGTTAGAAGAAAACTTGTTTCCAAGATATTGATTTAAACACCCACAATATCAGCTTTTTTACAGACTTTGCTTTCAGTGCATGCATGCATGTCATGATTCTTTTGGTCGTGCAGGTACTGGTCATAATATCCAATGCCTGTGCTTTACTTAACCCCCACCCCCCTAAAACGCTCAGGCTGGGGCATGAAATTGGAAAAAAAATATGTTTCAGAGTCCTGTGGTGCTGTTGTTGGCTATTTGTGTCGTTATGAGGGATCTCCCAAAATGTCTTACAAAGTATGATATTGCTGTCATATTACAGCTTTTCTTTTCTTTTCTTTCTTTCTTTCATTCTTTCTCACTTCCAGCTGGTGAAGATGCGGCTTGGGGTGCCATGTCGAGTGTTAACTTGTGCCCACCTTCAGTGTTTCGACGCAGTCTTTTTCCTTCAGATGAATGAGAAGAAGCCCACATGGACTTGCCCAGTGTGTGACAAACCCGCTCCATTTGAGCTTCTCACTATTGATGGGTAAGGAGATCAAAGCATGCTCTGACTTGTCCCACCTCAGCAGCACTATTTTACTCAGTCAGTAAATTCTGAAAGTTTGCATTGTGACATTTTAAGTGCTTGTATGTGATGCCAGTTTGAGGAAGATGATGGAACTTTCAAAGATGTTTTAACGATTCTTCATACAAGCTGAACCATGCACCAACATGTACTGCTTTCCTCTTCTTCTTCTTTTTTTTCTTTTTGTGTTGCACAAAGAGTCATTATGTTTCATGATTTGTATTTCTCCACCTGCTGTCCAGTTATGTTAATGAAAAATTATTTGACTCTTGGACATACCTGGTTTTCACTTAGAATTCAGAGAGCTACGTAATGATGGGACTTGAGGACTTAACACATTTTTTTGGCACAAAAAAAGGAAGATAAAATCTCAAGAATATATTCCATCCACAGCAATTTGTGGGTGTCATTCTTGGAAGTTCTAAGCAACTCACAGGCACGTCTTACTTTCCCAAAGACTGAAAGCTTTGTGCTCCACTTTGGCTCTGAGATATATTTACATTCCTTAAATTAAGTTTGTTTGAAAGCACCTTATTTAGCTGATCTAAGTTTGATATTTGACAAAGTAATTGTGAAATAATTAAATGTTGTCAAAAATGGAATTTTCATTCATGAAAGAGGTTAAAGAATTTTGTTTTGTTTTTGTTTTTTTTCTTCATGCTTTGAATATCTTGATATTTCAATGGTAAATGGTAAAGATTATAAACATGGTTAGCAGTGTGGTGAAGTAGTATGTGGATGCAAAATGACGATGCTCCACGTGGACAAAAAAAGACACTTAATCCGAAGACCTCATTTTATTTTGAATTGTGCTGAACTTGACTCTTCCTGCACTTGAGTTAAAACTGAGCAGTTAGTGTATAATTTGTATTGTGATGCCCCTCTAATGAGCAGTGTGCATTTCAGGCTGCTATCTGAGATTCTAAAA
This sequence comes from Pterophyllum scalare, assembly GCA_024447675.2. Lineage (NCBI taxonomy): Eukaryota > Metazoa > Chordata > Actinopteri > Cichliformes > Cichlidae > Pterophyllum > Pterophyllum scalare. The sequence continues at coordinate 83,298 of JAMQGT020004400.1, forward strand.
GAAACAAGCGAGGACATTGAGGAGATAGAGTACTTAACAGACGGTTCCTGGCGACCCATCAGAGATGACAAGGAGAGGGAGCGGGAAAGAGAACGCAGTAATACACCAGACTACCCAGTTGTTGATATATGTAAGTGTTAATTCTTGTTAGTTCACCACCACCTTAATTTTTTTTTTTTTTTTTTTGCATGTGTCTTCTGTAGCTTACTAGAGTAAAATCTTCTTCCTTACCTTAAAATTATACTTCTTTCTGCAGGCATTCCTGAAGCAAATGGCCATTCACCAGCCCACAGCAGCACTAGTCTGACAGCCAAATCTGGAAGCAGTTCTGTGGGGATGCCAGGAGTCACAGGAGCACCTGCTGTGGCACCGGGAGGAGGTGCAGTGGTAGATCTGACTCTTGACTCTTCCTCTGAGGAGGAGGGGGCGGGGCTGGAGGAGACAGTGAGGACACTGAGGACAGCGCCGACAGTCCTGCCCCAAAGAGGGGCCGATACAACTACGACAAGGACCTGGTCACTGCCTACTGACCCCACAGCTCTGTCCCCTCGTAGACTTGTGCACACACAGAGACAGAAAGGCAGGGGCCTTAAAACGTGAGGACAGGAACACAAAAATCCACTAGATGCAACAACCCTCCTTTTTGCCCCAGCATCAGAGCCTTTTAGCAGCTCTGGTTTATATCCAGGCAGACAAACACGCACTCAAACATGCACTGTCAATGGTTCTTCAGTCTAGAGTGATAAGGATTCCTCTTTGTACTGTACACCACTGGAAGCTACTCTTACACTTCTTGGTCAATTGTCACCCTACAGTGAACATCTGTACTGTCCTGCCTCTGCTAAAGAGACTGAATGGATTGAGCACCCCACCACAGCCACAGCCCTTGCTTCTCTCTTACCAGACTATTCCCTGTACTACCCATCTCCCTTTGTATATGACTTGGAATTACTGGCTCTTTTAGCCATGGGCGTTCAATGTTTGCGTCTCTGATTTTTGTCACGTTTGTGATGCACAGGCAAGTTGAAAATGGAAGCTCCTCGGTAGTTTTTGGTAGGTGAAAAACAAATGAAAAGGCAAATGAAAAATTTGGGGAAGGACAAGGCAGAGATATCTGGAGTGTGATGCAAATTTAAACCTCCTATTTTGTTCTTTGTTCAAGAATGAATTCAAAGCTTGAAAGGGTTTTTTTCAGGAATTTATCATTTTTATTATGAAATGGCAGGACATGATACTGGCTTCAGTGTGTGTGATTTCCATTTTATTTTGTCCTTAGATAAAGAGAACCTACCTCAGTCATAGTCATGGCAGACTGACCAGAGAGTAGCTTTGAAAGAAGTGGAAGAAGACAGAAGAATTGACAAGTCTTTCTGAATCCAATTTTACACTGGATATAGTGTTTTCCTGCATTTTGTTGTTGTTTTTTGTTTTGTTTTGTTTTGTTTTTTTAATTCCACTGCTCCATGCAGCTCTGATCCCTCTGTAGCCAAAAAAAAAAAAAAAAATCTTTGGTTGAAGGTGAGTTAGTTTGTGAGTAACCAGGCTAACTGTAGAAGTCAGTGATGCAAAAACTTGTTGGGAACTGTTCCGCTCTGTAAAACTTCACTGCAGTTGTGTCTTTAACAGGATCTGTTAGGATTGGTATCTCAGAATTCCACATGGATCTAACTCGTCAGAATTGCTGTGTGGCAGCTGTGCCAAAGCAGGTATCTTTTAAGAGCTCACTGAGGGGGAAATGGTTGTGAGGTGCCTTTTTTGTTAAAGTAGTAAAGAGTGAAGCCTGTGGTTTTAAGGCCAGTTGAGCTGGCCATTGGATGGGGACCCCAGACTGTGAGAACATGTTTTAATCAATATTTTCCAGTCAGAGAAGTGGACAGAATAGGGTTACGAAGTCATCATTTTATCCTATGTTATTGTGTCCTGCTTTGAAAGTATCATATTTATTTAAATACTTTACATTCTCTTAACAGTTTGTGGTAAATCTACATAATACTTGGCTGTAGTTTTGTATAGACTGTAGCTGTTGATTGCAGGAATCAGGGCACCTCTGCTGCTGGGATTTGGTGTGGAGATATATATTGATCTGTGCGCATGGCTCTGCTGTTGAACGCTGCTTTTCTTTTCCACTGAATGAATGCGACCTGGGTCAAAGCACCATTCAGAGTATTTTGCTGCAGTGGGTTCAACATGTCTGACACAACATAACTTAATGAAGTGTCATTGAATGCAAACCCACCAAGTTGAAACTCATTGATTGGATTACAAATATCTCGTGTTGGGAACAAGCAGAGAAGCTTCATCCAGCAACCCCTCTTGGCCTCCTTTCAATGTAGATAAGGTCAGATCTATTTGCTGGAATAGAATTGGACTTTAATTGCTACATGCTGTAGGCTTACCACTTAAATTCCTCTGCACCTGCACTAATATTGTCCATATGTGATTGCTGCTCCACAGATAGCGATCAGTGTTTTCTTTAGGTTAACTGCTTGGGGGTGGCGGTGGTGTGAACCATAGCTGAAAACAACCCCACCCTGTTGTGTTCATTCTGTAATTTCTTTCTGTATAGATGAAAATTGAGTTTAATTGTGGCCTGAGTTTTACCAAGTTCTGTACTGTTTGTTATTTAAGCTTGCAGCTAACCTTGCACTGGGCCTATCAGTCTGATAGGCCCAGTGCAAGTGATGTTGGGTCAAATCCTGTCCTCCTGTGCTCGTTCAGTGTTGCAGCTGTAACATTATGAGCAGCAGAGCTGCTAGTGCTCAGGCCCAGAAGTGGCTTCCTCCTTTACAGCATGTACAGTAACACAAGGGTTGCTGTATTTACTTCACCCTTGTGCTCCACTCTGTGCCGCCCCCACTAAGGCTGCAGTAAGAGACACTGGGCATGTGCAGGCTTTAGGTTTATCTGCAGGGTGATCATTAGTGTTGGTTTCAGAAAAACTGTTGCTGTGTTGCTAGAGCTGTTTGCACTTTCATGTGACACATTCATCAATACTTACTCATGGTCTATTTATTTTAAAAGCCCTCATGTGGTGAGTATTAAAAGATCCCTGCCGATTGTGACCACTTCCGGTCGTCCATCTTGTGCATAAAAATCAGAAAATGTGAAGGTGAAAATAGTCCTACGCCACCATGACCGATTTGGGGGTGGGGGTGTGGGTGTGGGTGGGTAGTTTAGGGGCTCAAAGGCATTTTGCATGCTTTACTTCCCTTTGTCAGCACGGGATTCTTTTGACTTGCTCAAATGCGCCAAAATGACATTTACACATCGATCTGGGGCCTCACTGTTCCAAGTGCATCCTCTGGCATGGTTGATTGAAAAAGTAGATGGAGTCAAATCTGGTCTTCCTTTTTTCCTTCTTTTGACGGCTCACAAAATCAATATACAGATGAAACTATTTTTGGGAATCCACACAAGATTGATTGATGGCACTTTGCCTCTAATACATCATTGTGTCCCTGAAAAGCTATTTAAGGTGCTTTGAAGCAAAATAATGTAAAGAACTCTAATAGCTGCCTTTTAAATAGGCAATTTGTATTTGTAAGTAACTGCTATACATATGAAAATGGCATTTTTCATTTGTTGCTAGGTATAGAAGGTCATTATTTGCGTGGATCTCCTAAACTTCTCATTGCCTTATGGTTAAGGATGGGAGATGGTATAGGTTGTTGCTGTGGAACTGAGCCAGGTAAGTTTGCAGATTGGGAGCCAGAGAGAGAGCTGAAGGTCTGGTGTTTTTTGTAGTGGCATCTCTTCTTGTAATAATGCATAAGGTAGCATGGGCAGAGGCTTACAATCCATGATGTAAATGTTTTTGGGGGTTTTTTTGTTTTGTTTTTTATATATATGTTCATATTAAAAGACAATAAAATTTAAATAATATTTTATTAAGCCTTGAATTGCCTCCAATTGTTCCTATAGGCAAGTGGACAATAAGAAGCTGTTGGGGGCAGCAGCACTGGAAGCTGATGCCATTGAGGACAGGGAGGACAGAGAGGACTGGTTAACATGTGGATTGTCATGTTCTGTACGAAAAGCTCAGATCTGGGGACTCATTTGATGCCTGTTGAGGATAAAACTGTAAAATTTAAAAATGATCGTATTCTAACAGCTGTTATTGACGTGTGGAATTAATTAAAAATCAAGTTCTTAAAAAAAATAAATACTGTCTGCCAGTATCTTATTTTGAAAATGTTCTGAATTTATTCAGCTAGGTGGCCATTATCAGTGATCAGAGTTTGTGATGTATCTGTGCGGTGTTCTGGGTGTCTTGTTTTCTTGAAAAGTAGGAATCGACACCAAAAGAAGAAGCTGTGTTCTGCATAAAGACTGATTCGCCAGAGTATCAATGAGCTGTTTTTTTATGATGGTAAAAATAAAATATTTCCTGCAGCAACTGGCAACATCACTGATGTCATAGATATATTAAATGTTTTTGTGAATTTTTTTTTTTTGCCTTTTATTAGACCCCAGAGTGCTAACAGGAAATGAAGAGACAGATGAGTTGCATACTGGAACAGTGGCATGCTACAGTCTAATTGGGGAGGGGATGCTACTTTGTCACAGTCCAAAAAAACTATTTGTAGTTGTGGCTCCTACCTTGTGACAAAGACAGTTCCCAAAGTTATGAGTTGCATTCAATGCAAGAAAGGAACAATATTGGTTTACACTTTTACTGAAGAAAACCCTGCAACAACACCAAGATGAAAACAACTTATTTCAGCCATTTCATTCATATATATATATATATATATATATATATATATATATATATATGAATAAATGTCTGCTCTATTGTTTCTGTTGCCAGCCAAATTTATTGTTGATTCCTCTGTGCAGCTATTACTCCAAAAGACTTGGGCTTTGCTTATATTTTTAATATCAAACTTACTTAAATCTTGAAAACACACTATTTTATGCCATTTGACCTTTAATAATAAGCACTGTTTAGAGCACATCTGCTTGATCAAATTGGGGGGAAAAAGAAACATTTTTTACATCCCATGACATCTTTTAACATTTTAATACCAAAGATTTCATTGATGATTTTCTTTTGATCAAACTGATGTTGAACTTCATTATATTAAACATTCATCCATCCATCCTCTTCTTCTAATCCCTTGTTTTAATTTAACGCTTATGCCGAGGTCAATGATCAGTGCTTTATTGTATTTTTGGCAAGATAACTGAAAAGCCATCGAATCTTATCAAATTTGACAGGTAGCGCATTGCCAAGGAAGAACACACAAAAACATTTTTCTTTAAAACTGTAAAATATGAATGCTCTCATTAGTTTAATTAGAAAACAGAAGAACCGCATCAATTCTGCTTTTTAAACTCTATCAAATACAGTTTTTTGCAATGTAAAATTAAAAGAAAAAAATAACTGTCAAATGGTGTCTTTTATGCTTTGGGGTTGGCATATCACTGATAAATTTCTGGTTTAAGAATACACTAAAGAAAAATATTTTCAGTTGAACCTGTTACTGCCAGCAGATGGCAGCAAAAGATATCCGCCTTTTCTGTTCGTGTGTTTACTTACTGCCAATAAATGCATAAGGCTGCACAGGGTGGATGAGATATGGTTAAAATGAGCTTGTATCTAATTAAAAACTACATACTAGGGGTGTTAGCACAAACCGCAAATGTCGTACAGTCCCGCTACCAGCCCATATGAGATTTTTTTTTTTTGGCATATCTCGTATCAACTTGTCAAAGGCAATCTCGCGCTATTTATCACGGGCTCTCCCTGTTGGTGTCAGGTCTGATGCTGCAGGCGGCTGCTTGCTTCCTGTATTAGCTACAGTTATTTTCACCGCTTGAGAGCCCTACACCCCGAACTGTGTCACGGACGGATTTACTTTTCGGACACCGCCGTCTTGCTGAGGAAAACGAGCCAAGTCGGTGTCCCGGTGTAGCTGCCGGTAAAACGTGGCGGGCGGCCCCGTGTCTTGTGAGAGGCGGCTGCACGTTCGGACTTTGAGGCGCAGGGCACGATTTTGCAGGAGGTAGCGCTAGCTAGTAGCAGCTAAGTGGCTAATGGCTAGTAACAGCGGGTAGATAACCAAGAAGAAGCTGAGTAACAGAAATGTGTGTACACCGAATGCTATAGATGCACCAGATAAGCGGTCTGACTTTTAAAGGGCACATTGGGGTGATAGTTAATCTGGTAAAACCTAACTGAGATGCTTCCGAAAGTACACTAACTTAGCTAACGTTAGATAGCCAAGTTGCTGGACCTGATCCTGTTGCTGTTTAAGACTGACTTTCAGACGAGGGGAAGGTTAGAGTAGCACAGTTACCTGCAGTTCGGTACTTTTTCCTCCCCTTCCCACTTTTTTTTTCTTTTTTCATTTTTTGGACGAAGTTGATTCGGGTCGTTGTTGAAATGGGCCCCAAAAGAAAACCAGGTCCCCTTAACATTACGCCCATTGGAGAAGGACAGGCCACCTCAAACACCATTGATGCTGCATCTGAGTAAGCAGTATTACTGTGTTAAACGATTGAATCATTAATTGCTTTGTCTTTATACCTGGGTTATTAGGAGTTGCACACCGTTACATGTCTGCACCACCTTATAAGGAGGTGCATATGCATATTTTCTCACTCTTTTTATGGAACCCAGTTAAACCAAATGCCGCCTCCTTACAGAGCCAACCTAGAGGCCTTACAGAAGAAGCTGGGCGAGCTGGACCTGGATGAACAACAGAGGAAACGGCTGGAAGCCTTTCTCACCCAGAAAGCTCAGGTTGGGGAGCTGAAAGATGAAGATTTTGAACCCATATGTGAGCTGGGTGCAGGAAACGGAGGGGTGGTCAACAAGGTCCGCCACAAACCCTCAGGCCTGGTCATGGCTCGGAAGGTAAAGAACGATGTTTGTTTAACTTTGTTCTCCAAGTGAAAGTGAAGTAAAACTGCATTCCTCTTCACGTTTATTCAAGCTGTCATTACACCATGCCTGGAAATGCCTGTTGGGCGAAAAGCAAATGAACCAAAAATAATTAAGTAGTTAGAATAAAATAGTTAGTTTGCACCACAAGTTTAAAAAAAAATGGAGCCCCGTAGTGTTTCTTGTGCCTTAGTAAATTCACTTGTCACAAACAAAAATTCTACAGGTAAATGTCAAAGTTATGCCCGAGCTATTTTATTGTCAGTGCCTGACACATTGTGCCACTGTGAAATGTCTTGTTCAGCACATACATTGGCTTACCTATGCTAAAGGGATCCTTATCACAAATATCATCTTGTGTGTTTATTAGTATCTATCTCTTTTTGAGTATTTAAGCATTAATGTTGTAAGTTATTCAGACTTCATACAGAAACTGCAGCAGGTTAAGCAAGCTCAGACTCGTAGCCTGTGAATTGTAAGCGTGGATTGACATGTCAGTTGAATTTCCACTGAAAGTTATAGTAAGCTTGAGAAATAAGGGAAATAAGTGTTTCTTTGTGTTGTAATGAGGTTTTCTGTATGTATGATTCAACACTGTGCGCGCTCAGGTTGTTTACCCAACACACACTGTTCTCGTTAAATTGGCCATGACCTCTTAAATGTTACCTTGATATACACTTAATGGCCACTTTGTTAGGCACACCTTCCTAGTACCTGGTTGGAGCCCTTTTGGCCATCATAACCATCTTAATTCTCTGTGGCATAGTTGAAATAAAATGCTGGAAACATTCCTCAGAGTTTGGTCCATATTGACACGATGGTATTATTATGCAGTTGCTGCAGATTTGTCAGCTGCACATCCATGATGTGAATTTTTGGTTTCACCACATCTCAAAGGTGTCTCTTTTGGATTGAGAGATGTTGATTACAGAGGCCATCTGGGTACAGTGAACTAATTGTCATGTTCAAGAAGCCAGTTTGATGTGAGCTTTGTGACATTGTGCATTTTCCTGCTGGAAGCCACAATCAGAAGAGGTGTACACTGTTGTCATAAAAGGATGGACATGGACAGCTACATTACTCAGAGAGGCTGTGATCTTTAAACAATGTGAAATTGTTACTAAGGAACCCAAAGTGTCAAGAAAATCCCTCCCCTTCCCACCACACACACGCACACACATACACACTATTGGACCACCACCAGTCTGAACCATTGATACAAGGCAGGGTGGATCCATGCTTTCATGTTTACACCAAATTCTGACTCTGCTATCCGAATGTTGCAGCACAAACCAAGACTCATCAGATCAGGCAATGTTTTTTAAAGTCTTCTGTTGTCCAAACTTGCTGAGCCCATGTGATTTGTAGCCTCAGTTTCCTGTTCTTAGCTGACCAAAGTGTCCCCGGAACCAGTGTGGGTTTCTACTGCTGTAGCCCGTCTGCTTCAAGGTTCGATGTGTTATGCATTCAGAGATTGTCTTCTGTATACCTTGATTGTAATGTTGCCTCCCTGTCAGCTCAAAGCTTTGTGGCCATTTGCCCAGAGAACCATTGCTAACTGGATATTTTCTTTTTTTGGACCATTCTTTGTAAACCCTAGAGATTGTTGTATGGAAGAATCCTAATCAATCAGCAGTTTCTGAAATACTCAGACCAGTCCACCTAGCTCTAACATCCATGACACAGATTTGTTTAGAGTCATTTAAATCACCTTTCTTGCTCATTCTGATCCTCGGCTTGAACTTCAGTCAGTTTTTTTTGACAGTGATTATATGCATAAATGCACAGAGTTGCTGCCATGTGTTGGTCATTAGATATTTGTGTTAATGAGCCGTTAAAAAGGTATACTTAATAAAGTGACCGTGAGTCTATAAAGAGGTCAGCAAATAATGTAACTGCATCATTTGCATTGGAACAATAATTAATTTAAAGTTTTCTCCTGTCAGTTGATCCACCTAGAAATCAAACCTGCCATCAGAAACCAGATTATCAGAGAGCTGCAGGTCCTGCATGAGTGCAACTCGCCCTATATTGTGGGCTTCTATGGGGCTTTCTACAGCGATGGAGAGATCAGCATCTGTATGGAGCACATGGTAAGAGGCAAAGATTGTTAGCTGGGCATTCTATGTTAGAATGCCCAGAATTCATTTTGTGCAAAACACATATTCCCACAGGAGCATGTGCAGTTTTGTTTGTCTTAACATGGGCTGATTTTTGTCTCTGCAGGATGGCGGATCCTTGGACCAGGTTCTTAAGGAAGCCAGAAGAATCCCAGAAGAAATCCTTGGAAAAGTTAGCATAGCTGTACGTACACCATTTAATGTTTTTTTTTTTGTCTTGTGCTTTGAGGTGTATATTTTTAGGTTGTAAATACGATCTGTCTTGAATGCCTTGAGGGAATGTCTTGGCACAAGCGTTCACTTGAGAAGTTTTCACACATGAACTCTGGACGATGTCAAGAGTATCAGGCCTGGAAAACTTTCTGAAATTGTTCTTTCTCACATGTAGCACATAGCAGGAGAAGGTCAACATCAGACACATTCTCACTGCTGGAAATACTACTTTGGTTTAGACAAAAGCGCTCCCTGCTGTGCCTTGAGGAGGCCATAGGACTACTGCTCGCTCATTTTAAGTGTATTTAATGTTGACCGTCAAACATCAGCATTCTCACATGCACATCCCGTGTGTAGAAAATGTTAAGAAAAGGTCACAGCTGGAATTATTGTGTGAAAACAACATTGGACTCTAGGACATCAAGGCCACTGTGACCTCAAAACATATCTTTGGTCATAACTGAGGAATTTATACCTTATTTATTACAAATTTTAAAATATGTCTAGAAGGATAAAATGAAGAAATAAAAATGTTGCACATCCAAAAGGTCAGGAAAACTTTGACAAATTGCATTCAAAGTGTTCTGCACAAACCAAAACCATGAATTTTTGGTATTGTTTGGTGTCTGTAATAATGGACAGGATATGCACGTACACTGCAGCATGATGAGTTGCTGAAGTTTACCACCTAAAGTTGGTAGTTTTGAAAAACACAGCAACTTTTAAGATACCTTTTTCATTGTAAATAGTCTTTGTTTGAATTTGACAGCGATATAAACAAGCCCAAAAGGGGTCAAGCCCAAAGGGTACAAGCACATTACAATAACGTTTTTTGTAATCTGCCTATGGCAAATTCTGTTATGAGTGCACAGATTCTTGCCTAAGATTTGTATGTCTGTATACTTGTTTTGAACGTTTTGCTTGTTCTTTTACAGGTGTTGAGAGGATTAGCCTATCTGCGAGAGAAGCACCAGATCATGCACAGAGGTAACAACATTCTTGAGCCTCAGTAAATTACACTTGTGCTCAAAATCTCTTCTGCAACACTTTCAAATCCCGACAGTGTAACACATCCTGAATGTGGAGTTTATATTATCAATGTGTTGCCAAGAGAATTATTTGGTTTTGATAAAGGATTAAAAATATGGGATTTCAACCTCATGTAACAATGGTACATTGTAGATATGTTTGTGGACACCTCTTATGGGCATCATAATGATTCCAATCCCCTTGCTGTTAATGGTAGATACATTTTTCTAATGCGTATGAGGCATCCAGGACAGATTTTTATATATATATATATATATATATATATATATATATATATATATATATATATATAACAAAAAAAGGTGAATCCTTCATTACAATAAATAAACAAACATATTTGTTTATTTATTAAACATATTTATTATTTATTTATTTTAATGCAGGAGTCACCTTTTTTTCTTTTTCCACTGACATTCTCCTTTCATCCCTGAAAGAAACACAAACACACTAACAAAAAGCATTTAGGTATGATTTGTATTTCCAGATGTCTGAACTTCTTTGGTTAGTGTACCCACTTGAAATGCGCCACATTGAGGAGACAGGCTCCGGTAGTCCCTGTCCTTTTTCATTCACATTTGTATTAATTGTCTTCAGGCCTTTTCCTCCACATGCATCAACATCTTAAGAGCTTGAGCATGCTTTCCACAAGACATGCTGTCCTTTTGGGAAAATCATAAGTTTCTGATCACAGAATATGCTGACAAGTTATAGCATCACAGGCAAGCATCTCAAGTTTTTTTTCACTGCACACCAGTGAGGACACATGGGTGTGCTGTTGTGAAAATTACTGATGAAGGGAGAAGTGAGACATGCATAGTGCAGTGAAGTTTCAGTGCTACAGGGTCGGTGGTACTCTAGGACAGTATTGTCTGTGAGCTCAGGCGGTAATTACAGCCTCTCAGATGTGATTATAGAGCAACCGCGCCCTGTTGACCCCTCCCTCTGTGTCTCCCTCCATCGTTCTCCCACTCTTTCATGCCATTTCTTCCTCAGCCACTCCTCATATGTCCTTGGTCGGTGGGAGGGGGTCATACACCACAGAGGACAGATTGCAGGCCTCAGTCCTACACCATTATTTTGCAGGATGTTTTTCAGTGATGAATTGGATATGTGGAGGACTGGGCTTGTTTATAACAGGGGCTCAGCAAGAGCTGGGAGCGCTTTGCATGCCACCCGTGGCCTTTATGGAAGACTGTAGTACTGTTCTAAATATTTCTATGAAGCATGAAAGATTGTATTTGTAGAAGGTGTTTTCTGTCTGTCGTGGAAAATATGTTCATTGTCTCACATAATAACCAGGACACAAACCGTGGCTACACATACATTCATTGCCCTACAATATCATGTATAGATTAGAGCTGGGAATCACCAGTCCCCGTAATATGATATCACAATACTTAATTCATGGTATTATTGTGATTTTAAACATTTTCCTATATACTGATCATTGCAATAACACATATTACAATTGTCACCTTTTTTCAACTGCAAATTTTGCCTTCAAAAATGAAAGTTTGTCAGAATCCTTTTTATCCAATAAGACAGTTCTCACACTTTAGTCGTTTTTTATTGGTGCAAAATGATATTGTAAACTGTTAGACTGTTGCCTCACAGCAGGAAGGTCCTGAGTTCGAATCCACCTTAGCCAGGGCCTTTCTGTGTGAAGTTTACATGTTCCCCCTGTGTTTGCGTGGGTTTTCTTCGGGTACTCCAGCTTCCTCCCACAGTCCAGAGACCTGCAATTAGTGGGGTTAGCCCCCGCCCCGAAAAGGATAAGCTTTTCTAATCTTTCCTCAAATTTATGCTTCACTTCTCTCTAGAATCAGTCTGTAGAAAAGGGCTGTGTCTGTGACAAAACTATGCAATAGTGTCACATATCTGGGTTCTGGTGTCTTGAGTGTGTAAGAAAAGCCCTCATTTTCCACAAGATTGTGGACGCAGGTCTTTGCACATAAACTAGGGGATAGATTGTGTTGCTTTCTTAGCTTGTTTTGTCAAGCTAAGCCTGTCCAGTGGTGTTAGGCCTTTTGGTTGAACCGATTCAACGTGAACTTTGCCATGACCAGCTAACATTATCTCAGGTTGGGTGGTACATGAGACGAGTCTTCTTGTTCGTCGTATTCTCAGAGTATTTTACATTCATGCGACACTTTTTGCAAATCACGTGTCATATCCATCTCCTTTTCCCCATCGTTGTTTATTTAAAAGTAAAAAAAAAAAAAAAATTCTTACATTTGATTTAAATCTTTTCTGTTTGCGCTTCAATGACTCCATCATTGTACTACAAACTTCCTCTCACATGTTGGCCATCACCTCTGCTGACCTCACACCAAAAAAACCTAACGGCATCATCTGGTGGACTGAAAAGCAGTTTATATCATAAAATATCAATATTTGGTATCTGTCAGTGCAGTGTTGCCACACAAAATATCATACTGTCAATTCTGACCCCACACATCTCTTTTTTTTTATAAATTTCTTATTTAAATTTATTTTATTGCAGTATGTGCAAAAGCGCTGCAGTGTGCATGAAAGCTGCCTCTGCCCCTAACATATAGACTCCAAGAAATAGAGCTCTCTCTTCTATTCTATTCTATTACAGACAAACGTTTCAATCTTATTGCTAGTTTGAAATGTGTTTGGTGAGAAAATAATAATGATAATGCTTGATGTTTGGGGAATTTTCTGAAAATATTACGTAAGAGCTGTCCTAATTTGTTGTGTGCGTAAGATGATACAATACATAAATTATACTTGGCCCAGTCCAGTTAGATTGTCCCTACAACTTTTTGGGAAAGGTGACCTGTGGACGTGTTCAGACATGAAGCCATTGCCGAGAAGTTGTTATCCACAAGAGGGTTTACATTAACAAATCCCTGTATAAGTTCCAGGCAAATATTGTAGAAAATTAAGATGTTTAACTTCTTGCCCACGTCAGAGTGCCATTAAGGAGTGTAATTTATTCTGTAGCATAACCGCAGCCCTAAATAGCCACAATCGTATAGAATTGTCTTGAACAACAAAAAGATAAAGATGCAGCAGATGCTGTTGCCTCCACAGAACACCGATCGTAATGTCTTCAAGCAAGTCTGGGATTACACACTTAAATAGTTTAAATCCACAGAAAAATTGTGGTATGTTATCCAAGATGTCTGAAACTTAATTAAAAATGTTAGTTGTATTTTATTTTGAAAATGTCCTTTCTTTACTTAAAATTCCTGAGTTTTGCACAGTATTGTATATTAACACAACAGTGTAGCAGTGTTTTCTTTTTTAAGCTATAATTTAGTTCTACAACTTTGCATTCTTTTGCCTACAAAAAAACTTTGTAGTGCCGATGACAGAAGAGATGGCGAATAAAGAGTCTTTTCTTATAGATCTAATGTGCATTTGTTTGTCCATGTCCCCTCTGCCATGTAGACGTCAAGCCCTCCAACATACTGGTCAACTCTCGTGGGGAGATCAAGCTGTGTGACTTCGGTGTTAGCGGCCAGCTCATAGATTCCATGGCCAACTCCTTTGTTGGAACGCGCTCCTACATGTCGGTGAGTCAGCTCTGCGCGCCTGCGCCCTCACCCCTTTTCCTCTGGCCCTATCCCCACTTTCCTTCTCCACTCTTCTCACATGGCTCTTGTTCACTGGTCCCACCCTCTGCTTTCCTTTCCTCTGGCCCTCCCTCACTCCCCTGCCAAGAACCAAGGGCTGTACCCAGGAAGGGCTCTTTGGCAATGAGGGAGGCAACTGTGCTCGCTCTTTCTCGTCCTTTCCCCTCACTCTTAGACACCTGGTGGGTGCAGTGCCAAAAGCTGCTTGTGTGTCCCAGTTTATTCCCATCCTATTCCCAGAACAGCACCGCTGGTGCAGAGAGACTTGCCCTTTGATTGTAATTCCTAAAACACACACACCTGTCCTTGCTCACTGCTAAAACAGTCCAGAGTTGCTGATCATCCTGCCAAACCCTTTTTTTTCCTCTGTCCTCTTGCCCTAACCACACCCCACCTGTGCTTGCCATAACACCCCTTCTTTTCCCTTCCCACTCTTCTCCTCCACTTCCTGTGCCTGCCCGGCCCTCTGCCCAGCCCTCTCCCCTGCCTGGCATCTTGGCTTCACCAACTCCATGTGACGTAGTTGTGTGTTTCTCAACAGCCGGAGAGACTGCAGGGCACTCATTACTCGGTTCAGTCTGACGTGTGGAGCATGGGTCTGTCTCTGGTAGAGCTGGCGATTGGCCGCTACCCCATCCCCCCACCAGACGCCAGAGAGTTGGAGGCCATCTTTGGACGGGCCGTTATGGATGGAGCTGAGGGAGAGCCTCACATCAACATGCAGAGACCTAGACCACCCGGCAGGCCCATCAGTGGTATGAGGAGCCAAAACACATAGACACTTGCATATAAGTTTTATGCAGATTACTTAAAATACAATTCGATTTGAGATCATATTATGCTTTCTGGGCTTCCTTTAGTGTGTTATATAGCATTTTGTGCCTGCATAAGATTTGTAAAGTCCACAACAAAGTTATTCTCGCCCGAAAGCAAACGCAGCTCCTTAACCTACTTACCTATGCTAGTACGCAACACATTTCCATAATGCTTGACTAGCAGCTAGTTTGGCATGGCCTCATGCATTGTATGAGTGGATGGCTAAGAGCAAACTCTGAAATATCTCAGCCACAGGCAAAGTGCAGCAAATATTCTGTTGTTGGCTTTAAGAACAAACACTAGAGTCATCGTGCACTCCTGACATCTGAGGAACTGAATGCCCTGAGGGTTAACGTTTTTTGACAGCACTGTCCCAACAACAGGAAAGTTGGTGTGTTAATTGGCAGTTTGACTAGCGCTACTTTGACTGCATGTTGAAAGGTCACAGCTGTGTCATAATCATAATGTAATAAGTAGAGAATGTAGAAATTATAAGATGGGTTTGAAGCCAGTAAACTGACTGGGCAAGGGTTACTATGTTTTCATGTTGTTTTTTGTGCTGTTGTGCAGCTTAGCTGTCTGTGTTGTTAATTCCAGTGGTACACTTTTTTTTTTTTTTTAAGTGGGTTTTTTTAAACACATGATGCATTTATGCATTTATAATTCAGTAATCTTTCCATTAATTACCTGTCTGTTATGGAACCCACTGCAGAACAGAGCACCAGTTCTGTTGTATGTCCAGTCCAGTATGTCTGGTTCACATTCCGGTTGTATGATCCAACGTTTTGAATAAGGCCAAAAAATATATCTTTACTGATCTTCATAGGAAAACTTATTCTCTGCACTCAACCCATTCCTGCTCATAGTATGTCCGCCAGTGCCTTGGTGAAGAGCACCATTACAGGAGACTTGTTTTTGATCATGGGAGAAATTGGAGCTTCCAAAGAACAGCAGCACATCCATGGGGAAAACCTGTTACAGTAGAGATAACTGGGCTCAGAGTACCTAACCAAAACAAGTACTATGAACCCAGTCATCTCATACTAAGAGGGGTCCTTATGCAGGTGTTGCAGTTTTCAAGTCCACTAGGGTCCAGTTGGATCCAAGTGACGTAAATTTCATCATCAGACAATGAGTCCAAGGCTATGAGTGGGCATCTGTGTGCCTGTCAATTTTTTATTTTTTTTTGGTGACCTAGTGGACTCCAACTTTACATCCTACTCCCCCAACAATGCATGTGGACTTCACAGAAGTATAACAGGAATGACTACTCATCCATGGTATCTACAGCTGTCAGTGTCTGCAATAGAGTCTTAGAGATGAGAGCTAAAACAGAGTTTTAGGCAGGTTGGAAAGAGGTGCTTTGCCGTTGTGCAGTAAATGAAAACTAAAGCATGTAAACCTATTCTAAACAGAGATTGTGTCTATGATGTTTCCTTTTCCGTAGGATCTGGGATGGACAGTAGACCTGCCATGGCCATCTTTGAACTTTTGGACTACATTGTCAATGAGGTCTGAGAAATGGCTCATTTTCATAATATGAACACAGACAGACCTAAATTACTCTGCTTATAATCTTTGACTCTTGCTTCCTCCTCAGCCACCCCCCAAATTACCACTCGGTGTCTTTACCAGTGACTTCCAGGACTTTGTTACAAAATGGTGAGCATTGGATACGACATTTTTTTTCTTTTCTCTGCTCTTAAGGAAAAAGAATTGTGAGAGACAATTATTTGGATAACTGTGAAATCGCCAAATTGCTTCCTATGTTGCAAGAGTTGTTGGCAATTGAATGATTTTAATTTAGTTTTTGTGCTTGTGCAGTTCTGAGGTGGTTGGGGAATAATTAAGTACAGCATAGAAAACTAGAAGGGCACTCAGTAGAACCCTTCAAAGCCCTTCAAATTTTGTATGTGCTGATACTATGTTACCAAATTGTAATCAATTATCCAGAAATTTTAATCAAAATCCATTCATAACTTTCCGAGTTATCCTGCTCAGACAGATTAGCGTGACTGAAAACATAAACTCCCTCCACTTATGGGTGGGCGAGGTAATAAAGAGCCCCACGAGAATCCTCTTCTATTTTCTTTTCTCCAAAAAAGCCCAGAATAGCATCTACCTTTTATCTGTCTTTAAAAGTTTGAGATCTATGAATATAGAGATTTTTATCATTTCGCATAATTGCTACATATCCTGTTTCTACATCATAATGAGAACATGCATGTATACACACTAAACTTGGGTTAAGGTGAACTCAAAGAGAACAAGGAAGGCCTTCTTAGCATCTAACCCTGCCCATGTCATACACAGTGAATGACATGCAGACAAAGTGAAGGATATTTTTGAATTGGGGGGTAGTTTTGGAGAAGCAGTTATGTTTCATTAACATTTTTGATGTCATTTGTGTCTGCAGTTTGATTAAAAATCCGGCTGAGAGAGCAGATCTGAAGATGCTAATGGTGGGCCCCTAAACGTTCATTTTTTATTTATGTGATGCTTAACTGATCTGTTTGTAGATAACAGTAAAAACTGAAGTTTCATTGTCTTTAGAGTCACACGTTCATCAAGCGATCAGAAGTGGAGGAAGTGGACTTTGCCGGCTGGTTGTGCAAAACCATGGGCCTCAACCAGCCCAGTACTCCCACCCGTGGCACTGAGTGACCAGGCTGCCACACTGCCCTGCCACATCTCTGGGTCTCTGTGCATACACATACATGTCCTGTACGTATACGTACAGAAGCCATCACACATATTGGCACTTTTTTCATGTTTCTATAGAGTCAAACAGTTCTAGTTCCCCCTCCCCATTTATTTCTTCACCAGCAGCAGGGCTCATTGTACTGTAAGATCACAGCTTCACCATGACAGTGTCAAGAGCAGCCTCAGCTCATTTTTTTTCTCTTCACATTGCTACAGAGGATGTAAAGCACTGAAGGGCTGCCAGTGTATCAGCTAAATTTGCATTGACAAACTTATTTTGTATTGTCAAATATTCTGTATTAACCTTTTCTATGGCAACAGGTGATGGCTTGTGGGACTGTATTTTAATAACCTGCTGTAGAAATTTGTTGAACGTTATAGGGAAATCCAAGCATATTATCTGCTTGCAAACTCAAGATTGCTTTTATTGAAGGTAAATGCAGCTACTTTAATTACAATTATAAATGCTAAAAGGTTCTTTGCTGAGCCTTTGCAATTACCTTCAATATAATAATCATGTTTGAGAGTAGAGTGCAGGGCAAATGAGCATGTAAGGAGTCATTTTCACTTTTTTGGCAAATGAACAATGTCACAAACCAAAGAGGGTACTCATGACTACTACTTTTTTCTGATGGCTGATCTTTTTCTGAATGCGGATTCATGAAGCATATGAAACTGTAATTTGAATGTTCTTATTTTCTCAGCACTGATTGACATTATTTCTTCAGCATACATTTCAATTTAATTTCCCACACTTGGTCTCACATGGGAGGATATACGTGCTGTTATATGCCAAAATGTGTTTGACATTGAGGAAACAAAAAATGTATTCATGGGACGTTATAGCATGGTTTATTATCTTTCTAATACTGTATGTGTATTTTGTTTCATGATGGGGATGATTAGCTGGCGTTTTTATCAAGAGAATGACTCTGCAATGTTATGAGATTTCAATCATGTTGACTTATTTGACTTTTTCTTTCTCTATGTTGTTGGTCTGTACTTTCCCCTGAGGTGTTTATATTTTCACCGTACTGCTACGTCTGGTGCTCCGAGCTTTCTCTTTGGACACAGCCAGTCTGGAGGCTTGCTGTTGAAAGATTTAGGTTGAAATACTGCTAAAACGCTTTTCCTTGTGATTAAACCGAGTTAATTTTGTTAAAAGTACAACCTGAATTCAAGTGGGACTTCAGACTCCTTTAGTAGTACAATGGGTCTGACCGAACATTGTAACCCAGGTCAGTATTGGTGGTGGTTTTACTTGCTATCCTGCTGTCTTGCTAGAGCTCTTGTATTCTCTCTGCTTATGGCTGCCCCCCCCACACACACACACCCAAAAAAGTGCATTTGTAAAGAGCAAAATGGATGCATTGTCACCTGTATGTGTACAAAGCTATATATAAAAATGACAGTACTATTTTGCAGTCTTAATACACAAATCCTTGATTTATGTAAATGACAAGTCATTTTATTATAATATAATAATGTGTTGGGTATGGTTATAATGTATAAAAAGATTCAAATAAAACTTATTTGTGAATGTACTACAGCATTTTCTTTTCATTTGTAGTAGAAATTGAAGTCCACATCATGCATCCACACTTGACTGGCTACTTTTTTTTCCCCCGCTCATACTGCATTGGAGCCCATTTTAACTTCAGAAGTGCCTAAATCTTTGTAGTATAGATTCAGCAAGATGCTAGAAACATTCATCAGAGATTGTAGGCTATATTGGCATGATAGCATAATGTAGTTGCTGTAGAATCCTGTTCTAACATTTCCCAGAGGTCCTCTCTTGGACTGAGATCTGGTGACTGTGGAGGCCACTGAATACAGTATCATGTTTAAGGAACCAGTTTGAGATTACAGAAACTTTGTGATAATATGTTACCCTGCTGGAAGCAGCCATCAGAAGATGGGTACACTGTAGTCATAAAGGGACGGACATGGTCAGCAGCAGTACTCGGGTAGGCTGTGGCATGTAAAAGTGGCTCAAAGTGTGCCAAAAAAAAAATCCTGCACACATCTACACCACCACCAGCCTGAGCTGTTAATACAAGGCAGGATGGATCCATGCTTTCATGTTTATCCTGAATTCTAACCCTATGTCCCACAGCAGACGTCAAGACTCATCAGACCAGGCAACATTTTTCCACTCTTCTATTTCCCAATTTCAGTGAGCTTGTGTGAATTGTAGCCTCAGTTTCCAGCTCTTATCTGACAGGAGTGGCATCCAGTGTGGTCTTCTGCCCACCTGCTTCAAGGTTCAATGCACCATGGTTTCAGAGGTTCTCTTCTGCATATCTTGGTTGTAATGAGTGAGCATTTGAGTTACTGTTGCCTTCCTATAAATTTAAAGGAGTCTGGCCATTCTCTGACATGAAAAGGGCGTTTTCACCGAGACAACTGCTGCTCACTGGATAGTGAGTTTTCAAACCATTTTCTGTAAACTGTAGTGATGGTTGTGGGGAAAATCCCAGTAAATAGGCAGTTTCTGGAATACTCAGACCCGGCCATCTGGCAACAACCATTACACCATATTCAGTCACTTAAATCATATTTCTAATACATTCCTCAGCAGGTTGTCCTGACTGATGAGTTTCCTGAATGCGCTGATCTGCTGCCACGTGATTGGCAGGTGTACCTAATAAAATGACCGAGAATTTATAAAGGATGTGCTTTTTTTTTTTTTTTTTTTAATAGTTGGAACATGCAAACTACGCACATAAAGTTTTCCTCAGTTTGACTGACGCATATTAAAATTAGCAACTTGACTCTGGACACCAGGGGTCTATACTACAAAGCAGGATTTTGGCTTATCCAGGTAACTTCATGGTTAACCCGGGTTTTCTGTACTACGAAGGTAACTCACTTTTTTACCGAGGTAAATCGCCGTGGTCCCTTGAGCTGCGATTAGAGGGCAACAAGTATGAAATCACGTCGTATCAAATTTGTACTTAGCCTATGTTTGAAACAAACTTGCATTTCACTGTTATATTTGAATGTTTGTAGATTTTTATAATCACCATGTCTCTGGTGTAGGTGGCATACGGATCGTTTTCTGTGGAAGAAAAGTCATGTGACCAAACACCCCGTTTAGATTGGTTAGACGCTGCCAACATAGGCATACTATGGCTGCCAACGCTACCCCTTACACGTGAACGCGCGGGGGGAATCCTGGTTTAACTTAACGAGCTGACCGCCAGTGTAAGGATAACTGAATCCCTGGATATGTTGAACTGGCTTCATAGTATAGAGCTCAGTGCTGGTAACCTTAGCATCAGTACCTGTGAATGAGGCTAGCCCAGTTAGATAACTTTGGCCATTAACAGGTAAATGGCGGGTTGAATGCAGGCTATTGACTGATGACTTTAACATGGTAAGTGTTATTGTTAATATTTTTTTAATGTAATTTTCTACATTTAGCACAGTATGATTTTAGCATTGAGAGGCAGAGTGACGCTACATTGAAAATAACGTAGAACCCAAGCACTACTGTAGGCCTACTCAAGTAAATCACTGAAAACAGTTTAAATCTACTACTCCATAGTACTTTGATTGCAAATAATTACATTTTTATTCCATATTGATTTTTAAAGCTTTATTTGCATTTTATTTCACAGATTTGCTGTATGTTTTTTAAACCTGCCCATCTACCTATTTTGATTCAAAAACTTTTGTACTATTACTTGTGTAGGATTATAACTCTTACTAAAGGGTTTCACCATATCATTAAACAGTTATTCAATATGAAGCAATTTTCTAGCTCTTGTCTAATGTCACTTTTCGGACAAGTTAGGTGACACAGCTGCGCATGAGCCTAAAAAACAAATCATTTCTAATGCTGTTTTTCTACAGTGTATTTATTTCTGATCTAATATTCTGATTCCCTGTGGGTCCTCCCAGTGCCACCACACTGAAAAAAGTATTGATAATGCCCTTACTTGTGTCTAATGCAATGTGGGTTTACAGGGCTGGAACTGCCTGAACAAGTAAGAGACCTTATTGAATTTTACCGAAGGACATGAACAGATGTCTTGTGGATGTTAGTAGGACATTATTTGGTCAGTAACCAAAGTGCATTTTTAACAGTAATATAAGATTCTTGTAAAGACAAAAAGTGAATGTTATTCATCGGACAAAACCCCTTGACATTAATCCAAAAGAAAACTTTTGGTATATTGTTTAGTATATTTACTAACCTTTCCAGCAAAGAGCAGCTGAAAAGAGTTATTAAAAATTATAGAATATATTATCTCTATAGATTGTGTGATACATGCTCAGGGAGATCAAATCTCCCATAACAATAAAGGTGGACATCTACGTTTCAAGTGGAATCAAGAAGTTTATTGTCGTATACACTGCAAAACACAGTAGATATGCTGAGCAATGGCAATCATACTTTGTGAGTACCCTACACACAATTAAAATAAATGACTAAGTTAAACTAAAATGAAAGAATAATAAGCATATAATAAATAAATAAACAATAAAGCAAGTACAATAAATACAGATGAAGGGTAGCGTATGGTCAATTTAAATAAAATTAAATAAATAATACAGTACAATGGAATACACTTTGAATAATCTTCTCCTTCTTTTGGCTGAACCCTTTAGGGGTTGCCACAGCAGATAATATGCCTCCATCTCACCCTATCCTCCTCTGTTACACCTCTGCATGTCCTTCCTCACAACATGCATTGATATTCTCTGTGGTCTTCCTCTTGTCCTCCTGCCTCACAGCTCCATATTCAACAACCTTTATCCAATATATCCACTATGCCTCCCCTACGCATGTCCACACCATCACAACCTTGCATAACTTTGTCTCCAACCTGCTCAACCTGAGCGGTCGCTCTGATATACTCATTTCATCTCACTTCATTTCAGGTCACCCCCCCCAGTGAAAATCTTAACGTCTCCAGCTGCCACCTCCATCTTCGCCTCCTGTGAGTTGTTGCTGTGAGTTCCACCGTGTCCAAACCATACATCATGGCAGGTCTCACTGCCAAACCTTGTAAATCTTCCCTTTCACTCTTGCTACTATCCTTCTGTAGCGAATCACCTCTGACACTCGTCTCCACCCACTCCACCCTGCTGGCAATCTCTTCTTCACCTCCCTTGTGCACTATCTGTTGCTTTTGGCTGACTCCAGATATTTTAACTCATCTACCTTCACTATCTCACAGTATTCTGTCTTGTTTCTACTGATATCATTCCTCTTCTCTCCAGTGAATGCCTCCACCTCTCCAGACTCGCTTCTGCTGATCCCTACTCTCACTACAGATCACAATATCACCTGCAAACACCATAGTCCACAGAGACCCCTGCCTGACCTCATCTATCAGTCTGTCCATCACCGCTGCAAACAAGGGGCTCAGAGCAGTTCCCTGATGTAATCCCACCCCCAACTTGAACCCATCTGTCACTCCTACCGCACACCTCACTTTCCACTGTCTCGCTGTCCTCACTAATGTCCTGCACCACTCTCACCTACTTCTCTGCCACTCCTGACACTACATCACATCTGTAGTGCTCTTTCTTGGTGTGCAGCCACTGCTGCTAATTGATCATCACCTCCATTCTTAACCTAGCTTCAGCAACTCTTTCCTACGGCTTCACGGTATGGCTCATCAGCTTTATCCCTCTAGTTACTACAGCTCGTCTCACTCTCCAAGACTGTGTTAAACAATCTGGTTAAAAATTCCACTGCCCTTTCTCCTAGACATCCCCATACCTCCACAGGTATGTAATCTGGACCAACTCCTTTTCCACTCTTCATTGTCTTCATAGCTGCCCTCGCTTCCTCCTTACTAATCCTCTACACTTCCTGATTCACTGTCTTTCCTCCATCTGTCCTCGTCTCTCTCTCTCATTTTCTTAATTCACAAACTTAATTCACGTGCTCCTTCCATCCTTTGAACACACTCTTCACGCATTAGTACATTAGGAATGAAAGCCGTAATAACATGCAACTTGCAGTTACACGTTACATTGATATTGTACTTTGGGGCTTGCATATACAGGAAAATAAAATGTTTACAGACACAGCAGTCTGTGCCAGTTTCATTGTATCAGTTTCCTTAAGCAGGTAATAGTAAGTTTATGAAATGTGCTAAAGACTAACCTACTGTTCACAGCCACTGCTACATAGTTGACACAAAATGTATGCCTGTGGTCACAGAAACATTTTTACTTTTACTAAATATATCAACTTTTTATAAGAAGGTCATGGCCACGCATAGAGGAATTCTTGTTAACTACCTTTCTTTTTTTTTTGCCTAGACATAATCAAAACCATCATTCAGGCAGTAATGACAAATCCAGATCTCATGTGGGGTGTCTGGCATTGGAGAGGACTGGTTTATATTGGACTGAAAGGCGACATTGCTATAAAAATGTCTGACATCATCTCAGACTGCTTCGGAATGAGAACAACTCATTTTCATTGTGGGTAATTAGGGCAAACCCGAATAGAAGGCATCTTGTGAAAATTTTATGTATTTATGTGAATGTGTATAGCTGCCTTTTTTTTTTAAATTTCACTTTGGCCACAACTCGTCCACCTACATCCTCTTGTCTTAGCCTTGTAAATTATAGCAAGTGGTAACATCAAAGTTTCACATACTGCAATTCACATGTTTTTCTGAACTTTGCAAGCTGTAACTCCCACGTGCTTGTTCAGAGATTGGCTGAACAGTGCCCTCTAGACAGACAGTGTGTCACTGCCTCACCTTGCCAAATAGCCCTTAATTCCCCTGCATGAGTGCAGTGCCAAGTCAGTGTCGAGCTCTGCTACACTGTGGGACTCCTGTGACTCAAAAGAAGGCTGTTCACAAACAGCAACATTGTGTAAAGTATGTCTTGTATGTGTGAGCTGAAAACATATTGCTTAAAAGTAAATTCAGAGGTGTGTTGGGTTGGTTCATGGTGCAACACGATTATCAAATACATCTTATGCTCCATCCCACTCAGTGGCACAATGGCTGGCTTGCTCTCACTGAGGGGGTGTGCCGGTGGGTGGTTGGAAGTGGCGCAACATCAAATACACGCACTATAAATTTACACATGGGAACTTGGTGTTCTCCACAGTGGGTAAGACACGTTTTTACATAGAAATGTCTTCTCTAATACCTCACCTGTTGGAGCCTGGCAGGTATTATGCACAAACACTGTGCTGAGCCAGAGTGTATGTGTATAGAGGGGGTTGCTGGCAGCCCCCAGTGTATGTGCTGGAATGTGCCAAGACTTGCTTTTGGGGTGGGACACCATGACCTCAGGCAATAGGATGGGTGGGTGCGACTCAACTGACAGAGAAAAGGAAAGGAGCAGTGAGAGATGAGGCGGGTGAGAATAGACACAGACTAAAACTCAATTCAACATTTAAAAAAAAACACGATTGCCCATAGAGGGGAACACTGGACGACGTCCACTGTGAAACTGCAGAGTGGGAAGGCATGGGTTAATGATTTATGTTGTAGCTGAGTGAGTTTATTACTTTGACTACTGTAAACTTTTTAGCATAAAATTATTTTCACTTTACTTTTATGTCACAGAGGGAGGAGGGAGAGGAGAGTGGGGGGGGATGCTGTTTCTTTAAGAGAGAGAGTAAGAGAGGGAGAGAGAGAAAGGGAGGGACCTCTTTGCCCTCCAGAAACCAGGAAGGGAATTGAGTTGATCTGCTGCTGCTTGGTTAGCGCATACGGGGCTTTAAGCTGCACAACAGTGAGAGGGAGAGAGAGCTCCGGAGAGGAGGAGAGGAGAGGGCTGAGCTAACCCACAACAAGCACCACCACGGCCATCGCAGGTGAGCTAAAGGCACCCTGCCATCCCTCTCTCTATCTGCCCTGGGCCTGTCGAACAGAGGAGAGCAGGGCAGAAGAGGAGTGGAATGAGGGAGGGGGCCAGAGAGGAGAGCAGGGTGGGGGGGTTGGCCGGAGAGGAGAGGTGGGTCGCAGCAGTAGTCTCTAGTTAAGGTTCCTCTTTTTTTTTTTTTTAAATCCTCCTAAAGTACTTCCTCTGTGCTGCTCTTTACCTCTGGGGAACCTTGAGATAAAGTTTATAGGATGTGTTCAAGGCATTAACTTTTCAGGCAGGTGGAAGCACTTAGAGGAGGTGGAGGGAGAGGAGGAGGAGGAGGAGGGGGGGGTTCTCAAGAGAGAGGGGGTGGGGGGCACTGAACAAGGAGGAGGAGGAACCAAAAATAATTCAATCGGACAAGGTAAAAGCAATGGCAACAACTTTTTGGGATTGCAGCGATTGAAATGCTCAGTGCAGTGTGAGTTGTGTGCTGTGTGCACAGGGCATGTTGTAGTGGCACTAGACTCTTGAGAATATGAATAAGTCACAAATTAGGGCAGGAGTTTTAAGGGTCTGCGATGTCACTGTAGTGCGAGATGACTCTCACCACTGATGTTTCAGAACTGCTCTGACAGTTGAGGCTGAAATGGGTTTTTTTGGGTTTTTTTCCTGCGAAGCTCTGCCTTGCTAGATGGCTGGTCTGTACTTTAATACCTGGCAGCCTGCTAGCAACATACTGTAGTGTATAATTCAGCCCTGAGTGCTTACGTTAGAGGAGGCTTGGAGATAGTGGGGGTGGTGAGGGCAGAGAGAGCTGGGACTTGTAGTGCACAGCAGGGACTGTAAACCAGGTCAAATGGAGTTTCAGAACTCTATATCCCAGAGTGCCTTGCCCTTGGCCATCCAGGAAAGGGAACAGCCGCCAGCCTATCCCAACAAGGAGGTGTGGTGAGTGAGCTGCTGTCAAGCCAATGAGGGTAGGGGATGCAAAGCTGAGTTGTGGGCTGAAAATAGAGGGGGTGGGGAGGTGAGGTGGGGTGGGGTAGTGGTGGCTGGGGTGGGGGGGATTGGGTAGGTGTCTGTTTGTGTGGGATCAGGCAAGGGCTTGCCTGTATGACTAGGGCCACTCGCAAGTTTCCTGTCTGGTAGAGCTCTAGCCCTGCCCAGAGACGGAGGCAGCAGTGCTGGCCGGCAGGCAGGGGAGGCAGATAGGGCTCGGGAAACATTTTCAGCCTATTTGGTAAGCACCACAAAGGCATCCACATACACACACGTACACAAACTGGGTTTTAAGACTGTCACTGAAAGGAGAAGAGAGGCAAGCAGAGGAAATAAATACCATAGCATGTTGTGGGTGAGAGCGAAGGGACTTGATAGAGTTCAGAGTTCTTGACCCACTTGCAGATAGAGAATGGCAAATAGGTCACTGTTGAGTGCAAGTTTGTGCACAGAATAATGCCGAGAAAAATAGCTGCTTTTGAAAAGTTTTTATTCCCCATCACACTGACTTTTTAACTCTGGCCATTTAAGCTTGTTGTGCATGGGGTTATTTTTATGCTGTTAAGGTGTACAAAATTTTTTTAAATGTTTTTTTATCTACTGCTGTGATTAAATGACACTGCTGCTATTATTAGTGGAGTAAAAAAGATGAAGACAGTTGCACATCCTGTACTGCTGCTTCTTTAGGGCTGTTAAACCAACTCCACAAAAACCACCATATCAGATGTTTCCTAGACTGTAGCAGTGCGACTGGGCTGATCGCTGACAGGGTACAGGTGAGGTGTTGAGCAATAGCTTATTTGAGAATCATCAGTAAGTGACATCTCGCTGACAAAGAGAATATGTGACACATCTCGTGACAGTTGATTTTCACTCGTAGGGGAAGCTGTGGCAGCTAAGTCCATGCAATATTAAAATAGCACCTAAGCTCTGGAAACTTTCTCCTGAAGAACTTATGTTCTTGTGGATTGATTTCAGGTTTTCTCAGCCACTCACACCATGGTCAATCTCATGACATCTTTTCCGCCGAGTCCACTCAGCCCCCCATCGTCACCAGTATCTTGTTAAAAGCAGATTCTAATCTTGCCTGCCATGTAATGTTTTCTTGCGGCTCGTGGTTTAAAGACTTCATAGCAACCCTTGGCTGCCTTGCCCGATAACCAGATGCATATTTTTTTGGCTTCGCATACTTGCTGAACCCGTTTTTTAAGCGTGTGGGCACGGAGAGGGTACAAGCAGAGCACAGTACATGAAGACGCCCAAGTACTGGGAAAGTGTTTGGAATGTTTCTCAGAAGGTGACAGGAAAGTTTTCTATTTAGCTCAGGGTTTTTAAAAAAATTATGTACATATTAGTTACAGTGAATATTGTGTTGATGTTTCACTGGGTTATTTCTTAGGTAGCACTATGTAAGAAAAGTCTAGTTATTTCAAGTGAATTCCAGCAAGAGGTTAAACTAGGACGCCATATGTGTTTGTATGGGTGAGTGTGTGCTTGTGTGCACGCATGCGTGTGCATCTGTGTTACCAACAATAGACTCCAGGGGAATTGCAGGGGACTTCAGTGGCTGTGGGCAGGTCCAAGACACCACCCATCAATTTGGCGGTGAGGCTGAGTACAGTTTGATATTCCTGTATGTTTGTGCCTACACCACTATGGCCTGAAACTAGCAGGTTCAGACAGACTGAGAAGACAGGTTGCGTGATGTCGCCGTGGCAGTTTGAGGTTTCATTTTGGAGTGAAATGTTGGCTGTATACAATACCTCACATGTAACAGTTATTGTGTTTGTTAAGTTTTTTTTTTTTTTAATGTGGTCAAATGATCTCTTGTGTCACATATGGTGATGTTTTGTTGTATTGTTTTGTGCTAAACAGCACGCTTTCTATACTGTTATTTTACTCTGTCTCTGTATGCGCTTTTATTTGAGTTTGAACATTTATCTCCAGTTTGAATTGTTTGGTTAGTCTCCTCCATGGTGAATGCAGCTTCACTTCCCCCTAATGTTTGGTTCCCCTGGTCAGCTGCTTAGTATACCACAGCTTCCAGCCTGGCTAGACAGACAGACCCCTCTCTGTTGTTTTTTCTGTTGTTGTGCTGAAGTCTAGGGGGAGTAAAGGGGCTTCTTCTGTTCTCTTCTGGGACATTTATTATGGAGAGGCCAACACAACCTGATCAAATTAGAGTGGGAGAGTAAAAGGCTGAGATGTTTTTCAGAGTGGGGGTAAAGCTGTACTCGTATTTCCACACTTTGGGAGTTAAATGTTATGTTAAGTGAGGGTTTTTCAGGATAAAGCAAAAACCATGAATTAGTTGAAGGCAGTAGGCTTCTGTCAACACTTTAATTTATTGTCAAATTGATATTAAGAACTGTAGAACAGAGTCCAGAGGCTCTTTTTAATTAAGCAGAAAGGCCAACTGATCAGGAAGGAGGATATGTGACCGATCTGACACTGTCTGCATGTTGATTTAGTGAATTGGTTTGCAATGAAACAAGAGAGACGATGGGTGGGTTGCATTTAGGGATGGCGAGACACAGGAGGGTGGGTTGGTCTGCACTGCTTTGCCTCCTCAGCAATGGAAAGGGGAAGTGGGTGATGTGGTGGATACTATGCAGTGCAGAGTCTTAGACAGAGATGGAGCAATGATGAGATGAGAGCGACAGATGAGAGGAAGGGGGAGGGGGTGGTAATGGGGGGGGGTCAGACAGTAGGGACAGAGAGATCGAGCAAGCAGAGAGCTGGTCATCTGATAACAGAGCGGGTTCTGTTACAAGCCTGCAACAGACTCACAGGAAGTCCTCTTTCCCTGTCGGACTGCGCATGCACAGAGTGGTGCAGCCAGGACACACTGGGCCTGTGGACCAACCCAATTGGCCAGCTTGAGTTGTGCTGGACGATGCAGTATAGGGATGTAGTGCGGTTTCTGAAGGCATGTCTTAGATTTTCTTACACTTCCTGGTTGGCAGCATGGCAGTGTCGAAGCATGTTACTCACACTAAAAGGAACTCAGACTGTGGATGTGGTTTTATTACGCTGCAGCTTGAGAAAGGCTAGTCTCCCAAACCATGTGTTATGATTCTCATGAATTCTACGAAATCGTCACCCAAACCACAAAACTGTAACAGGCATTAAAGAATTGTTGCAGTTACAGCCTTATAAAACAGATCACAGAGAAAGAAACTGATTTGATTAACTACCAAAGTGGTATATTTTTTTCTACAAGGGAGCAACCAGAAAAATAGGATTTGCAATGTTTTGCAATGAATGCAGCACTATTTTATTAAAGAAGATCTCTTTTTATTTAGACTACTGCTTCAGTTGTGTGAACTACAGCAGAACATCCTGTGGTTTTTTTTAGACTCATTTGCATATGGAGGAGTGCATATGAGAGCATTAAGTGTCTAATAACAAAGTTTACAGATGCAAACATGACCCTAGAATTACCTTCTTTCTGTTACTGTGTTTAAAAAAACAGCTTCCTTAAAACGAGTATTTAGATCTGTCATAATAAAGTTAATCATAGTATTGTTTTTATTTATTTCTGGGTTTTTTGTTTTTTGTTTTTGTTTGGTGGCCTGTGATTATACACTGGTACAGTGCAAACTGTCAAGAAAATAAAATCGTACAAATTCGGAACGGTTTTAGGGTTTATACATGTTGTTAACAGCAGCTGCAGATTTCACTTTTGAAGCTTTTTTGCTCTATGGCAGCACAAATGCTCTTTAAGAAAATCATGAATCCCCCGCTGGCTTCCTCAAATTAAACTTTTCCCCACTTGTGGGAGGGTTAACTTTCCTCTTATTGGAGCAGGTTACACCAGCTAACTGAATGAGATCTCTTGAGTTTATCATTGACATCTGAGCCGGATTCCTAGACCTCCATGTGCTCAGGAGTTATGAGCGAGCTTGTAAGTTTAACGCCCTGCCTCGCCCACTACCTTTTCACTTGCTTTGTGTCTGTGTTTTGGCAGTGCTTCCTGGTTAGTTTCTAGTGAAAGCTGCCAGGCCTAGACCAGCCCTCATAACTTCAGTTTTATCAGTTGCTTACTCTCTTCCTGCTTTGCTCCCAATATGACCAATCAGGTTTCCTTCCACTACTGGCAGCAATGAGTCACTTAGCTGTGGCACTTGATCAAGATCCACTTTTCCTAGGAACTGCCACCCCCTCCTCATTCCTCTTTGTCCCACCTTGAACCTTGTTGACCTGAGTAAAGTGATTCCCTTGCAGCAGGGTGAGCTTGACTTAGTTGTTGCTATAGAGGCAAAAACAGTTGAGTCAGTTTGTGAAATAAGGACAAGGGAGAAAGAGATATGATTTTTTTTAAAAATGTAGAAAAGAAAAACAGACAAGATCATAGTGCCAACCACATATAGCCGGATATCCAGATTTTTCAGATGTTTTTAATCTCTGAAACTTCAGTTTTCTTTCTGCTATGCTCCAATATTTACACAAAAATTGAGGTTGTAATACATCAATTATTCGGATAGTGAATGAGCTAGTAAATGCATGAAGTCTTTGCCTGAGTAAAATTGTGAAATAATTGTTGCCTTATGAAAGGTCTAGGACTACAAACAGGTAAAATTAATAACTTTTCTGCATTTTAGTCCTAAAAGGTTGCTGCCACATGCTCCATTAACATTTATAGTTTAAGGGCTCTTTAATTCAGTCGTGTTTGTGCTTGTTTCCTTTTATAAAGGCAAGGTTTCTCAGCAGTTTTGAGCTGTAATATTTTTATGAGCCGGCTACAAATCTTTGTGTTTTCACGTGTGAGAAACAAGTAACTGAAAGTTTAGAATGATGGACATATGCAGATGTGGCATTTGCTGCAAAATTCAGTCATTCAGTGAACGGTTGTTTTTCAGTTGTTGTTTTTTTTAAACCGTTGTGTGCGTTTAAAAAGTGAGCTATATATTTTCTTCTCTAAGAAACATCTTAGACAGACTGTTCATTTTGTATTTTGAAATGAGTGGTATGTTCCACAGATGATGTGTATCAGCCAAAATACTACTGCTTTTACTAACTACCAGTGCATCCTGTTGTCACATGTTTGTCTGTGAATGAAAGGAGAATCGGGTACAACTGTCTTGGCAAAGATATTTGTATGCACAGATCACTGCACAGTCAACTGAAATAACAGCAAAACAAAACGTCCTTTACAGGCGACTGTTGTGTGTAGATATATGGGAAGGGGCAGATTACAGATGAAATGAAGTTGATGAGGGCGGGGAAGGGATGGGTAGGGCCTATATTGAAGGAGTTGTTTGACTTGCAAAGCAGGCTTGGGTGCTCATGGACTGAGCATTGAGAGGAGGCCCTACCCTGGAAGTGGAGCACCAGGGACACGGACAGCTGCTGCGCTGCTTTGTGCCGGGCTGCGGGCCTTGTCACCCACAGGCATGAATTAGTGATAAGGAATGTTTCAAGCCATGAGGAGGTGTCAGGATCAGGTTTGTTGCACTGTGTTTCCTCTTTCTTAGTGCTCTTCGCAGGTTTATTCGAGGACAGGTGGCTTGTGCATGCAGAGTGGTGCCTCCGTGCTTCATTGGCACTGAATCAAGTTTGTGTGTGTGTGTGTGTGTGTGTGTGTGTGTGTGTTTTATCTCCTCTCAGCTCAACGTCTTTACCCGACAAAGCTGTGACCCAGGGTCAGCTTTGTATGTATGGGTGATAGCATGCTACGAATGCTTGTGGTACAGCCTGGTCTACTGCAGGTGCTGTAGATCTCTGTTAGAGAAAAGCAGGTTGGCTCGGGTCTGGATGGGCTCAAAGAGATCTGTTTCCACCTGTGAAGGACATGACCGGTAGCCATGTGGTTGCCCTTTCTCTTGCTCTTTCTTCCATCTCACTCTGCTCTCTCTCCCTCTCTCCCTCCTGTGTCATCTCTCTTTGTCTTTGCTCTCATCTCCCTCCCCTCCCTCAACATATTCAGATGAGGGGTTGGATAATAAAATTTGCTCTTGCCATGTCTGACAGTTTGCTTCTATTTGAGCTTTGTGAAAGACATTGGCAGTGTTTTGCAGAGGCTTTCTGGTCAAATGCCTATCAAAACTGAATTGAGTTAAGAGAGAATTACAGTAAGTAATAAGAAATCATGGAGCCATGAGATATTTTAATACTAATCAAACAAAGCACAACTGTGTAAATATGCATTACATGTGTTCTTTGGATGCACGGGCTTTTAGATTTATCATAATTTTTGGCTAATTAAAAAAATCGTTGACCTATTTAGTTGCTTGTAATAAGCTTAAAGAAGCATCTGCTTATTTGTGCAGCGGTGACATGTTGCCAGTTCTTAGGTGTGACGTCATATAGGCTCTTTTTTTTCTTTTTTACAGAGGAGAGAAATGAAGAGGTGAGCACAGGTGAACTGGTACGAAAGAAAGAGGAGAGGCAGCCAGGTTTGGCAGGTTTGTTAGTGGGGTGTAGAGTACAAACATACCAGAAGGTCTGATCTGAAGGAATGTCATTTCAGTGCCTTGCTCGTGTAGCAAGCAGCACATGCAACACATCCCTGCTTCCTACCACCACCACCCACCGCCCCCTGCTGGGTCTCCCTGGCAGATGGCGACAGGGGGAATGGGTTGGAGTATGTGCATGCCCTATATGTGTGTGTTTGAGTCCATGTGTGTTTGATATGTTATTGATGTTACAGTATTTTGTGTGCGAGTGTGTTCATAGAGAAATCAAGGATCACTTGTTCTGCTGAACCCCCCCTCACGCTGCGCAGGCTTCAGTCGATGATTTTAATCTCCCCCCCACACGTGAGCGAGGGGACAGGCCTTTTCTGAAACTTGGCACACAGTACAGGGTGGGGTAACCAGCTCAGACCGGATTGACAACCTCCCTTTTTAATACCGTTCCCTCGCAGCTTGTTGAATGTCCTCTTCCTCCTCCTGTAGAGTTTTTTCCACAGGGTCTGCTCTGGCAGCCCCCCTCCTCCACCCCTTTTCCTCCACCTCTCTCGCTTCCCTCTCTGGCTCTCGACTGACACAGAGAGCATAGCCTGCGCAGTCCAGCTCCCAGCATGCACTCTGATCCCCACAGCCCTCTGCCTATCTGTCCTCCACGACCTCTTACTTGATTTCTTGCACGAGTGCATGCACACTCCCATAGATGTGGGTGTGTATACAAGGAAATGGGCTCCTAGCCACCTGCACGCATATAGTCCAAACGTCTTCAATCCCAAATCGAAATTCCTACAGGGTACTGTTTATTACGCACCATCAGAAACTAATTTATTGCGTATATCAACTTTGTTTTTCACAAAATCTGCATCTACATCTGTGGTATTCAATTTGCTTTAAAATGATTCCCAAGCAGTTGCGATGTGCTACACTGTGGTGTTACCAAATAGCTTCTTTTCTACTTCAGACCCTGTCTTAAGACTCTTAGAGTGAATTGTTTTAATTGGCTGTGTATGCTCTTACTTTTTTGGCCTATTTATTTTTTTGGCACTCCTCATGTGAGCCCTAACAAAATAGATTCTTTACAACATTGAACAAATGTGGCAAATGTGAAATACTCACGGTGAAGTTTGGTTTCAAGTCAGACATGTTTATAGCTGGGTCTAGCAACGTGTCATTACAATTTTGAGAGATGTGGTTTTTGGGAAGGTTTGAAATATTTTCACAGAAACTGTCAGTGTGTTGGTGTGAAAAAAGCAGCAGAGAAGTTTTTGAACTGCCAAGACGTTAATGAATAAAGATGAGTGACTCATTTGAGATTGTATTGATCAACTGGAAAAGTCAGTACAGTTTATGTTGATGAAGATCATAGGCTAGAAAAAAAAATCTGTATTTAAATGGTGTCATGTTAGGTCACAGACCAATTATCAGGATTTTTAAGACTTTTTTTTTTTTTGAAATTTAATTATTTTGTTGTCCTTTATTCACATCTTGCTTGAAAGCTTGGATGTCAATATATTAATTGTAAAGCCAGTTTTATATTTGATAATAATGTTAATTGTTGGGCGACCGGATACGATCCATGTTTATAGAAGTTTTTGCCATTTTCCCAAAAAGACTGTGTACCATAAATTTTGAACTCTTTCCCCTCTTTGCGCTTATTATCGTCACCTTGTTAAAGTGATGGCCTACATCATTTTTTAATGAAAGTTTTATTTTTGCCTAAATCATCTAGTTTTTGATGTTTCTTTCAGTTTTTTGCCTTTTCTGAAAAGCCTGAAAAAAATGACTTGGTGACGATATTTAAATAATTTTCAACTATGTTCTCCATGAACGTTTGATTCAATTAATCAATGTTTATTTCTCTTTCTGTATCCACATAATACCAATCTGTTAATTTCCTCCATTTCTTTTCCTCCTGTTCCATCCCTCTGTTCCACTCTCCTCCCCTCAGATAGGCAGACGGACAGACGGCAGGACGGATACACGGGTGGGGGCTGTGCTAGGCGGCTCGGCGGCAGGCTGGTGGAAGATGTCGTTAGGAGCCGGTGGGAGGGGCGGAAGGCGGCTCAGGGGGACAGCGAGCAGCGGGGGTGGAGGAGGGAGAGGAGGAGCAGGAGAGGCGGAGGAAGGTCCTGTGGGGATCCCTTTCCCTGAACACAGCGCAGACATCCTGGGCAGCCTGAACAAGCAGCGGCTCAGTGGACTGCTGTGTGACGTGCTCCTGGTTTCCCAAGACCGGGAGTTCCCAGCTCACCGCTCCGTCCTGGCGTCCTGCAGCACCTACTTCCACAAGCTCTTTACTTCAGGGGCAGCTGCCGACCAACAGAACATCTACAACATCGACTTTGTGGCAGCAGAGGCTCTGGGAGCTTTGCTGGACTTTGCCTACACAGCCACACTGACAGTCAGTCACAGCAGTGTGGCTGAGATCCTTGCTGCTGCACGCCTCCTGGAAATCCCACCTGTCCAGGATGTCTGTACACACCTGCTGGACACCAAAGTGCTCTCCCGCAGGTACAAGACTGTTATAATGCTACAAGTAACTGGTGTCACAATTCAAATTTAGGCATGAACCATACTGCATCTGAGTACCTGAGTCATTCTTTTTGATTCACATAGTGAAAGGGGCTTCCTGTCATCATACCATCAACTTTAATTAATAGTCAGCATAATAAAGCTTATATCATGGCCTTTATCAGTTTTTCTCACTATGCCAAACACACCCCCACAGCTTTGGGGTTAGTTCAACACTTACTCATTCTGATCCAACAGCATTTATGGAAGGACAGCACGCTCTTTAACAGAGTACAGACAGAGCACATTGGAGCTACACTTCAGTATGATCAAATGTAGCTGTGATATGCTGCGTTGAATATAGAATGCTTTACATCATGAGATAAGGTGATGTGATCAGTAGGATGACATTATGTCAAATCATCTTAACCCCTAAAAGCGCAGTTCATAGCCCCACTGGAGACTTTCCAGCTATGTGTTGTTACATTTTGTCAAAAGTTTACATCTGTTAATACCCTTTTCAAGATTGGTGTTTTTAAGAATTACAGAATATGCCAGTGAAAACACAGGACGGTGTGCTGCTTTATTGTTCTTTTTATATACACAGCAGGTATAAATGTGCCTTGCTGTTTAGTTTTCGTTTTCTCATTGCACATACTAATACCCGTGAGCTTACTGAGCCCCTTGGTGCGCATCCAGGATACCAAGTCAGTGATCAGCCAATGCTGAAAGACTTACCGACTGTACAGGCCTGATGTGAGCAGGTCTGTACAGTCACATCATCCTCTTGTAGCTGATATGTTTTTTATATACATACAAATAAATAATATATACAGAGAGAGAGAGAGAAATTTATATGTATTTTTTAAAGATACCTTTTCTCCTTTGCTGCTTTACTGTCTTTCTCTCTCTGTTTTTAATTTATTTTTCACAAAAATCGTGCCACTTTCTTTGTCCATACTTTTAGGCGGGCAGTGAGCGAAAAGATGAGGATGAAGATGAGGATGGGAAAGGCAAAGGAGGCAGGGAGCAGGGGAACCGGGTGCGGGCCCGGGAGTACCTGGAGTACTTCCAGAGAGGGGCGCACTGGAGCAGCAGCTGCAGCACGCCAGAGCTCAGGGACCTGCCCACGCACCTGCACTTTAATCACGGTAATGGGGGCACCCCCAGCAATGGGGCTCCTGCTGGCCCCAGTGAGTACTACTCCCCCTTGGCTCTTGCCTTGTCCCAGATCCCTAAACAGGAACCAGACGAAGAAGATGATGATGAAGACGAAGATGATGATGGGGAGGCGGCGCAGGGTAATGGAGGAAGCCTGGGGTCATCATACTACCCTTCATCCCAGAATGGACACTTCTACCTCCCTCCTGATTCTAGGCTGGGGCAGGAGCCCGAAGTGGAGGACAGTTGTAGGGAGGCGATGATAAGGGAGAGAGGTTCAGCAAGTGCCCTTCTGCAGCAGATGATGGACTCCATCGAGAGGCAGAAGGAGCGTGCAACAACTGGTGAGGAGCAGGGAGATGGGGATGACCCTGACATGGAATTTTACTTGAATTATTTTAGCAGTACACAGCATGAGGATACAGCTTCATCTGCTGTATCACAGGGAGTGCAATCACTCTGGCTATCACGAGGCAGTACAGGCCAAGACAGAGTAGGAGCAGAGAGGGGGGCTGGAGATAGAGGCAGCGGGGGTGGAGGAGAACGGAAGATGCGCTCCAAGGCCTTCCAGAAGTGCCCCATATGCTCCAAGGTCATTCAAGGGGCAGGCAAGCTCCCCCGCCACATCAGAACGCACACGGGAGAGAAACCCTATGAATGCGCCATCTGCAAAGTGCGCTTTACCAGGTAAGCCCACTAATAGTCTTGGACACTGTTGACAAAATGGCCAGCAGTGGAAAACCCCACAAAGCCAAGAGCAGGAGTATTAGCGCTAACCAACTTAGCTTTGCATTAAGAAGGCAGTGCAGTTTGTGAAGCTGTGTGTGTGTGTTTACCTTGAAGATGTACTGATTAGGCGCTTGCCTTTTTTTTTTTCTTCAATATTACATTGAAGCTGGATGTTATTGATAATGCCATGTAGAATCTTTCAGCTTAGAGAGAGGGGGCTGGATGGTTGTAAAGGTCTGTTTTATTGTGACAGCCTTCATAGCAAAGTCCTGGAATTTTAACATCTATAAAAGAAGGCAGTGGTGGTGTTATCTAGTGGAAGGCTGCTATAAAGTCCCGTGTTCTGATACAGAGGGGGATTACAGGCACTGGATGGAGCTCTATGTGTTCCAATGAAATAATGTGAACTTTTGATCTCTGGTTATGTTGATTATTGCCCACGGCAGAGTAGTTACACCACCCCCTCCTCTCTCTCTGTCACTCCCTTACCTCTCTAATGAAATCTGCCATGTGCTGCTCAGATAAATTTGACTAGTTTACAGAAGGGGACTTGGGTGCACATGTTTTCTTGTATTTAGAAGTCTTGTCTTTTCCATGAAATGATTCCTTTAATTAATTAATCAGTGGACTTGTGCTGGAAATAGATGCACTTGGCTAGAAATAACCAAAACCTCTGCTGGCATGGTAAGTAGGGAAGACCAATGTGAATTTAACTCCTAGGTAAATTCGACTGGCAGTGGGAGGGGGCACTGTAATCTTAATCCTGTTTGAACAGGGTTAAGAGTGTGCCTTGCACAGTAATAAATCACTCCTGTTCTTTAAATAATTCACCTCTGTCAGTATGCCACTTTGTTCCAAGACTTCAGCCTGAGTATGTGTGTCTGTCATGTGCGTTTGTGTTTGTGTGTGTGTGTGTGCGCATGCACACATGCGTGCGTGTCTGTCCTCACTTATGTACATGTTTCTTTGTTAACATTTATATTTGGGGCACAGTTTATACAGACCAGTGAGGGTTGCAGTGGGTTTATTTGTTTGCTTATATGACAGCTAATCCACTTACATGGCACTTATATTCACAGACACACCTGTGTGTATGTGTGTTCAACTGTAGTTGTCTTAACTACGCTTGTTTGTTTAGAAGCCCTCTGCCCTCGGTACAGAAGGGTTAGGCGATTTAAGAGCTCGGGAGCTGGAGAGATAGTAAGGACTAAAGGGGGAAGGGAAGGACAAGAGTCAGACGAAGGCCAAGGAAGCCTGATAAATTTTAGTAGGTGGTGTCATTGGAAAGTAAAATTGTTTCGTGATATAATGAGATGCATTCTGATATAGAGTTAAGTCATGCTGTATTTTGGTCTCGTTGTGACTGACTGCGATTGTTGTAGAACTCACAAATTGCTAGAAAATAAGTCTTCCACGTCAGCTGTTTTATTCGCTTAGGCGAAAAACAGTCAAAGTGTGACTCTTGGGGATAAATATAAGCGGTAAACTTGAACTACACAGAATTGTTTTACGGATTCGTTTATGTTTCAGTACTACTCAACAATAAATGTCAGGTTTTTCAAAATTATCCTGGAATTGTTCCGCTGCAGAGGAAATTAAAGTCTTCATTCAACATTTTTGCAATCTGTCAATTGTTATTGTGTTGTCGTCAAACACATGCTAACAAAAGCCATAAAACGCTGATATTGTTATCATTTAGCTTTCTTGTCACTCCACAACTGCGCTCTTGCATGCAGTTACACAAATAAAAAGGTTAAGTTTATGGCTTCTCGTCAGTTAGACAGGCTACCCTCACAGAACAGGAAGAGATCCAAGAGATGGGAAATAAATTCATCCAAAGCATCTTACGCTGGCCACTGTACATGTGAGAATTGATATTATAGTTTGAGTCAATTATGTATTTGTATGTGATATTGCATGACTGATTAGAAGCCAAAATAGCCTGAAGTTGACTATGTGCACTAAGTGCATTCAAATGAGTGTGAGCTGATCTTCTAGTGCATTTGATTTAATTTTTTTTACTTTTGTATTCTTACTGGATATTATTTATTTTTCTCCCTCTCAGGCAGGACAAGCTCAAGGTTCATATGCGGAAGCATACGGGAGAGAAGCCTTACCTGTGTACACAATGTGGAGCTGCCTTTGCTCACAACTACGACCTGAAGAACCACATGCGTGTACACACTGGCCTGCGCCCCTATCAGTGCTCAAGCTGCTTTAAGACTTTTGTGCGCTCAGATCACCTGCACCGCCACCTCAAGAAGGATGGCTGCAACGGCATCCCCTCTCGTCGAGGCCGAAACCCCGTGTGAGAGAGCCAGGGCTCCTCGAGGCCCCCCTGGGCCTGCTTAGCCCCGGCTCCGACACTGGCCCTGGGTCTCATACCATCAGGGGAAGGCGGCGATCTGAGTCAACCTCAGCAGTGGAGGTGGAGGTTGCTGCTGGAGCACATGCACACAGTCCTCAGCTGCAGGAGTTAGCAGGGGAGGCAGGGCCCTGAGACTGCAGGGAGGACAAGGACACTGCTGGACACCATAGTCACTCTGCACCGCCTGTAAGACAGGCCAGTGAACAGAGAGGAGAAAAAAAAAAATGCAAAGGCAATTTAAAAAAAAAAAACTACAACAAACAACTAACTATTCCTCTATAAACCAAATCAGGGTGTCA
The DNA here is from genome assembly GCA_024447675.2 of Pterophyllum scalare. Classification (NCBI taxonomy): domain Eukaryota; kingdom Metazoa; phylum Chordata; class Actinopteri; order Cichliformes; family Cichlidae; genus Pterophyllum; species Pterophyllum scalare. The sequence continues at coordinate 122,971 of JAMQGT020004400.1, forward strand.
CAAAAATCTAATCTTTATATTTCTTTCTCCTATTACTTTAGGACAGGACGTAGAATTGCAAGCACTTAAGTTGGTTTATTTGTAAAAGAGCAAAGAACGCTTCAAATCATGCACCCATCCCATCCACTTTCTGGGCCATTTCTTTCTTTGTAATAATAGGGGTTTTATACATTGCCATATGTGCTTAGGCAAATGTATGATAGATACAAAGAAACTCTGAGCAACTATGCAGTTGATTTAGATTTTTATTGGTTTTGTCCTCACAGCCTTCAAGCTCTAAGAATGGTGTCTGTCAAGCACCTTCTGGCTGCTGTACGGGTGAAGCGAGGACAAATCCTCCCGATGAAAACAACTCTTTTTCTATTCTTTGCAGGTCTGAGATGTACAGTTACCATAGAAACAACATTGCCACAATATGGCATATGCAAGGAAAACTCGCCACAGTTTTGATGCAACAGTTTTTCCTCTCTAAATGTTCCAGAAAGAGTGAGGCAGGGGTTTGATTGAAGTGTTACTTACTCGATAAAAATGCATTTTAAGAATCTATGGTTTGTCTTACTGAAAAACAAATTCACTTTGAGTCGAATCCACTTTAATGGGGGCTCGCCAATTGCAGGACTAGGGAATATAAGGGGTAGAGGGTTTGTGTTTCTAAAGCACTACCATTGTCAATGTGTCTGTTGGCTTTACTATGTGGCCTCTTATCTCTCACAGCCCTGCAGTGTCAACATTTTTGTTCGCCCTTTTGATTTTGTCTTAATTTTTTGGTCGTTGTTCCTCTTTTTGTTTTTTTGGGTTTGTTTTTTTTTGACTGCTTCGGGTACTTGACACTTTATAATTGTATACATGTATATACAGCAGGGGTGATATGACATTGGCCTCTCTTAATGCTGAGTTGTAGTTACCAATCACTTTTTTTCCTCTTAGGCTTGATGTCATATTTCTCAGAGAGTGAAGCTTGTGGGTGAACAAAACAAACTGTATGAATGTTTGATGAAAAGAAAAAAAAACATTGATTCACCCATTTGTCCTAAACTTAACACTTGATATGTAAAGTTCCTGCCCAAAGGATGAGAGGGTCGGTTGAATGAATGTGCTTAACTTTTTGCAGTTTTTCGGAATCTGTCCTTGTGTGACAAGGCGCGGGTAGCATTTAACCAACTGCGGGTTAAAGGAGCCTGAGTGAGAGAGTGACAAAGAGTACGAAGAGATAGATGAGCACCTTTTTTTCTATGTTTGCACAGCTTTACTAAAGATATCCAACAGAGTGAGAGGTAATATTTAAAGGAAGGGGGCTGATGTTGGGGAGATAGTGAGTTGAGGTTTATGTACCATGCTTATTCCAATCTTTTTTGCCCTAGGGACCACACAACCGTAAGGCAACCTGTATGATGAAGAGAGCAATAAATACCTGTCCACGTTGGGAGGCCAAATAGGAGTGCAGCTGCAGCTGGTTGATGGGGGAGGGGATCGAGGGAAGGGGAGGGGGATCTCACAATGTCTGTTGCATTCCAAAAAATAATCTCCCCCAGCTCAGCCACGTTTCCAGGCAGGAGGGGATCAAATCAGGCCTTTTCTCTCTCTCCCTCTCCCTCTCCCTCTGTAGTCCTCTAATGCCCCCGAACCAGCCTGGAGGGGATATTATTATATTAGAGCCTGGTGTTACTGTGGGGAGGACGCCTGGTGCTGGCAGTTTAGTGTGCGAGTGTGTTTACATGTACATGTGTTTGCGTGCATGTGTGTGCGTGGCAGCCAGGGTCCCTCTGGCCACATCATCAGCGTGTGAGTCAGCCACAGCCTGTTCAAACATGCACCCTGAGCTGCCAGCCCCAATACACTTTGTTTCTCCCACTCACACACACATGCTCACACACACTCACACACACATGCTCACACACACTCACACACACACGTGCGCTCACTGGGTCCAGGTATCCTGTAGAGAAGGGGAAAACACCAGAGCTGACATATCTGTTTGAATATTGTCGGTGACTCCATACATCTGGATTTGTTAGTCTTAAACAATCCACGTCGTGTTATTATACTCCAAAATCCAATGTTATTTTCCATATGAGCACATTAAGCCTTTGAGTTAAAAGAACATGCATGTGTTGTAGAGCCCCCCCCCCAGCCCACCCTGTCATTTCTGCAGTAGTGCTATTGTTCAACTATCAGTCCTTTTGCACGTTAAATGGGAAGAGGCAGGTTATGATTGCACTTTGTTACTGAGGAGGGCACTTTGGTCAACGAAACGGGTACTTTGAAACTTAACCAGTTGCAAATGAGATCAGCCTTTTTCTCCAGTCCGTGATGGTGAAGTTGAACGCCTTCACTGGTTTTGTTCAGGTTTTAATGACAAGCTGCCAAAAAAAGGAAAAAAAAAAAAAAGTAATACACCATTGTAGATCTCTACAAAAGAAGCCTGGCAGGTTCACATAATACGTGATACACACAAAAAAGTGTAAATTAATCCATGTAACTGAATGCACTTGAAGTTAGTTGTAAAAATAAATCTAGTGGTTTTTATGTCTTAATGTAAAGTAAGGGGATAGAAGGAGGCGGTAGACAAGAAGAGAGAGCACTGTGTGCTTGTGCATGTATTCGTGCATTTTTTTTAATTTTTTTTAATTTTTTTTTTTTGCATGCATGCATGTGCACAAGCATGCATTGCTGGCTGGCAGGCTGAAGGGTCTCAGGACAACGCTGGATAAACAAACTTAGTGTCTACCCCATCTGTTCACCAGCTACTCTCATAACTACATGTGTTCTCAGAGGAACCACAGTGATAATAGGTCCACGGTACCACAGAAGCGAAAATACCATATTGTAAAACAACACATTGGACAGTTGGTTGTTTACTTCACGGCTCTCTTGGTGCAGATTTGCATAACTCTTTGTTTACCCTTGTTGGCCATTGTCAGGGTTTGGCCAGGTCTTGAGAGTTTTAGTTTGTATTGTTGTTGTTTCGTTATGACAAAGATGGGGTTAATTATTGCACAGTTTGACTCCTACAGGCTGACCAGTGTAAGTGGGGCATTCTAATATCTTGTGATCTTTATGTATCGTGGTACTTGGCATGGACTGCCTGAACCCACTCATTTTGACTTGGCAGCGTTTTTACCTGTCAAGACTTGTGGGCCATCTTAAACACAATATTTCATTGGACCTTCATGTTTCCCCAATTGTCTTATATTGTTTGTTGATTAACCAAAGTTTTTTGCCCTCCAGTCTTAGTCTACTGTAGACAAGAGATATTGAAAGTATGTCTATAATTTATCCAGGCTGGGCCTCCCTGACTAAGCCACACACAGATGCCCTTCTCTGGAATACATATGCAGAAACGTGTGTATACTTACTTGAGTTTGCTTTCTCTCACTCTTTGTATCCTTGTGGAAAATAGAATTTGAGGTGTAAGGATGTATAGCTTTTTGTTTCTGTCTACACTTGTTTTTCTTAAAATAACGTGTTGTGTGACAGCAATTTTTTTTCTAACAATTATACATGGCTGTGTGTGTGCGTGTGTGTGTGGTAGCATTTGTGTGTTGTGGGTGGTCATGGTTTTGGGATGCTGTGCCAGAAAGGTGGGTTTAATGGGTGCTTGGGTGGGGTTATGGATAAAAGCCTGATAGCACTGGAAGTGGTGCTTTAGCTGAAAGAGCAAAAGTTTGCACTAATGTTAAATGTCCTTGTCCTGCTTATGGGAGAAGGACAGGAGACCTCAGAAAGGCCTGCGAGTTTCCATGAGCACAGAGCAGTGTGGTTAATACTCAATGGTCTCATTAAGAGTCCATCCAACCCCTCCATAGAAATAATCATGTACAGTATATTAAAAATATACAGACGTCCAGCAACAGTAAACACCAAAGGAGAAAAAAAAAATCACTGGGCATTTTAAGCTACCAATGAAATGTTGGGTTATTAGTTTTACTGTTTAATCTGAAGGCTCTTCAAAAGAGATTTTTGGGGGGTTTTTTTGTTTTTTTGATGGAAGTAAATCATATGTGCTCGTTATAGACAAAAAAATCTAAATATAGAACATTTAGGCAAACAGCAAAACTTCTCTGAGAAAAAAAATTATTGTTCCTGATGACAGCTGAGATGTAATGTTTGAAGATGCTACAGATACTTATCCTAATTCTTTTTGATTTAGAAATGGGATTTTTGTCTTATGTTCAGTCCACTGATTTTTATTACTGCTGAATTGGATTATTTCCATTTACTTTCTGCTCTTTGAGCTGAGTTTAAATGTTCTCTGATTTAAACAGACGGTGACTTTGTGGCCTTGACTGGGCAGCGCTAAGTTTGTAGTGGTATATATTTCCAGTTAATAATGTTATGCAGTGTGGGGCTGAGGCTCACTCCCACCAGGTGGATAATGCAGAATCAGGGGCCACAGTGTGCCTTATGTGGACAGGAATTTAAAAAATTCTCCTTTATTACTACTATTATTTATTTATTTTATTTTTTACCATTTTAACACTTTTCTTGCAACATTGAAACCAAATTGTGAAAGCTGATTGGCTTAGTACTAAAGAAATAGTTAGTACTGAATGAATTGCTATATTAGTGTCTCTATCAGCCTCCGTGGCTCCACAACTGGTGTGTCCCCAGCCTCAGCCCCAGGCCAAGGTTACTCTGACACAGGCTGCACCAAGACAGTCTCAGAACTTCATCGCAACTGTTTTTTCTTTCTTCCTTTTTTTTTTTCTTCCCGAAAATGGACCTTGATTTTTTTTTTCTCTGTGCTATTATCAAAGACTTTTTGTAAATCTATCTGAGAAGGCCGTAAAAACAAAGACGACAATAACAAGTACGATAACTGCACATAATCAAAGCAGGATGGGGTGACACGTGGCAGCAGAAAGGGGGCTGTTTACTTTGCTTTGTCATTTTGCAGCGCACCTGATTTATATTTTTTGTGTTTTCCATTGGGCTGTCGATGCACAGCAAGCTGAGCGCAGCATATGCAGTACGGCAGTATGCACAGCGTGGCTCTGGCACTTACACAGACAGCCCTGGGTCCTTCAGAGAGGCAGGCTGCTGTCTGTTGGCTGCTCTCAGCCAAGTGGGGACAGTTTGCACTTGGAGTCTTTCTCAGTCTCTGGGGATACAAAGGTTGGCATACTGGGAGGAGGAGTAAATCCAGGTGGAAGGGGAAGGCTGAATGTTGTTTTCAGAGATGAGCCTAGGAAGCCCGAGTGATTGTTTGTTCAGTGTTGGTCCTCTATGCTGATGGGAATTGCATGGCCACACTAAGAAATGTAATACAAAAGAGGTCACTGCAGAGTTCACATTAGGGAACTGCAACCATCAGAATGTTGCATATCTCTTTTGTCTCTATGTAAGTACTACTCAGGTGGAAAATACACTGCTATGCATTGTGTTTCAGTGTGTGCTCAGTTGATCGTATGTCTAATCACCCTCTGTGTTCTTGTTCTGTCATTTTCTTTCTTCTTCATACAAATATTTAATGTAATAGTTCCCAGAAAGGTACTGGCACGAACAGTTCCCTCTTTGTAAAGTGGATGTGACCAACCTATTTTCTCCATCTAATATTGATCCAGTGAATTGTTAGTTGGAAGGAAGGAAGTCACTTGGGATTTAGTCTTATTACTTGGACTGTAACACATTTGAAAAGAGATGGGGGGGGGTATGTTCTCCTACTTTCTTCTCCCATTGCTCTCCCTCTCTCTGGACTCGTAGTGTACATCTTTGCTGCTGACTGGCCTTTGATCAAAGATCACACACCCTCAGCAGGGGGATTGGTAAAAGAGAAGGAAGGGAGAGAGGACTGGATGAGGTGTGGAGGATGAGACAGTTTGCAGTTCATAGTAACCTAAACCAATTTAGGATACATTCCATAACTTCATACTGTGATTCCCACTATTTAGCAAGGTTGTGAGTCTGAGGCGGGAGAAGGAAATGGTCAACATTTTGTGCTTGGCTATTTCTGTCCGTCTGTCTATCCTCACTATCCCACTACTGTGTGACAGACAGACACGTAGACAGATAGTTCGAAAGGACCCCAGTGTAGCACTATCAAGCTGCCTTTTATCAGCTTCTGCGATTGTAACAAAAGCACTTTGCGAAAGGCCATCCTGAATTTGTGTGCTTTTATTTTATCCTTATCAATATATATTTTTTTTTTGGTTGTCCCTGTCTTTTTTTTTTCTCGGTGCGACATTATTTAAATGCAAAAACTATAAAATGAAAAATGAGAAAAAACTTGAATATTTGGTATCTACAATAAAGATGGCTTGAGCTGTTGTAAAACACATCTCTGTTATACCATACCTGTTATGCAGCTTGTTGCATAGTCACACAATGGTTTGGGGGGTGGGTGGGGGGTATACAGGACAAACCTCCCCCTACCTGCTCTCTGCTCACTGTTTCAGATCTTATTGAGAGAAAGGTCATTTGATCTCATTTCTGGAGACTCTTTAATGAAAAACCTTGAGAAACTTGTATAACAGTTGCAAAGCTTTCTGAGAAGGCTAGCTGTGCTGAATGTTAAACGTGCAGTGTTGTATCTGCTGCAGAATCTCTTTGTCTGCAATAACGCCCTGTCTGTCGGTAAAGGTTGGATCTGGTATCCACATAAAGCTCAACTGATTATGAAAAACAGGACGAAATGGCCAAATAACCATCATTTACATTTGCAAATCAGTACAGAAAAGCATTTTGGCCTTAACATCGATGACAAATCAAGATTACTACAGTAGAGTGGAAAGAATACTATTGATCATAATAAGCATTCAGTAAATCTATAGTTCAGTAAACGGTTTAACTTGGGAAAGAAGAAATAGGCTACTATTTATAGATTGAGTTTAACTGTGATTACTATAATTCTTTAGAGGGTTTTTTCTGATGTACATTTTAAAATGACCCAGTTCTCAAATCTGGACATTTAAATGAAAATCTACACTGAATCACATGAGGCAGAAAACAGCTGCTCCACATGTGTGTGTGTGTGTGTTTCTTTTGGGGTTTTTTTGGTTTTCTTTCCTGTTGCTCAGCACATGCATCGTTCTGTGTATCACAAATTCATCCCAAAGGTGGAATACCTGCTCACTACTACCATTAACTCAATTGACAGCGACCAGAAAACACAACATGGACATTTTCGCAGAGTGCAGCAGATGTTTTTTTTTTTTTTTTTCCCCTCCTCTACGTGATTCAGTGTGGATTTTTATTCCATAACCCCATTGTTTTTCTGCTCATTGCATATAAATCTGTCAGTCTGTATCTGTTGGAAGCTGCAGGGTGAAATATAGCTGATTTTTTTTTTCTTCCCAGAGAATTTGCACTTTTTGGCAACACAAAGAAATTGTACATGAGACCACTAAATCCACAGTCTAAACCATATAATTCCATTTTGTGTTTTTTTTTTGTTTTTTTGTTTTTTTTTGTTCTGTTCTTTTTTTAATATATCCAAAAATGTCTGGCATCTGTTGTCTGGTTTAAAGAATATAAAATCTTTCTATTAAAAATGATGGTTGCAAAGCTTTGTGTGGATAATTTTGTGTGCGTGTGTGTGTGTTTTAACATAAGACAGTTTGTACAACTGGTGCTCTTAAGTGGAGGTATTATCTATAAAAAGAAAGGTCTGTTAATTACAGTGTTAGATTACCCACTATTAAATAATCTTTTGAAATCTAGAGTTGTAACAGAAAGGTGTGAGACCAACACCTGCCTGTCACCAAAACACTAACACAATTAACTTTACAAAGGTGTGTAATCATAGCGTTCTTTTTCTATGTGATCACCTTAAATTATGTGTTTGTGTTTTATGGTCTTACTCATAAACTGTACTTAATGCTGCCACTTATGATATCAGTTCTCTAAACTGACCAGAAGGTGGCAGTCCTGCCACTGCTATTGTCTTTTGAGGATGCAGTGATCCTCATTTTGCTGCCACACATCTCTCGCACTCATTCCCTCACTTTACCAAACATGACAACACAGTGTGTACATTATATCTGGTGCATAAACACTCACTCCACCTCACAAACATAATTCAAAAAGCAATACTGTACAGGTGAAAAGACATTATAATATTTGAGTTATGTATATAGTACAAGTGAACTGTAATTAATCAGCTTGGTTCCAAAGGAAAAGTCTAAGATGTTACTTAAGCATATGTGTTAAGGTGAGGCCACCTCTACTATTTTTAATTCTAATTCTTACAAGAAGTACAGAGGCAGACTGCAACCACAGGCTTGTTGTCACCCTGTCTTCCTGTTTGTCTCAGCCTGTCTCCCTGAGGCAATCCTGCGGGGTGACAGAGGTCACAGAATAGCTCATTAACCCCACCCCAATAGCCCACACATTGCTGCAGTCCTCAGGCCCTGACTGCACATGCACACACACATTTTATAATGCCCCACTAATAGCAGTTAAGTCGACTTAAGCCCACTCTGTGAGTGGTATGCTTTCATGAGAACTACACGTGTCTTGCATGTTGCATGTATCGACACCACATTGAAGCATGACGAATCTTGTAATTGTGGAATGCTGAAATTTTCATTTTATTTGCCAAAAATGATGACTTTCCATCCTTCCAACAATGGAATCCAGCTTCAAAATGAACTGTAAGACAAATTCACACTGGGTAAAGTGAGAATATAAGATGCTTCATTCAGTCATGCTGAATCTCCTGGCCAGATGTCTCAGGGCTCCAAGTCATTAATTGTTATGTTTGTAAGGTATCTAAAATCACAGTGGGGTATGGTGTTATTTCCATGTTCAGGCATCATTGTTGCAGTCAAAACATATTGGATAAGAGGAACAGCAACACTTCAGGGGCCAGGAGATGCCTGGGAGCTGTTGTCTGCCATCTCTAGTGATATTACTCCCTCAGTCTGTGCATGTGAATGTCCACATGTGTGAACGCAAGTGTCTGCAACTCTTTATGTTCGCATGTTTGCCTGCATGCTTATGCGCAAAGCTGGGGTTTTAAAAATCTTGTTCACATGTGCATGCCTACCATCGTCATTAGGGCTCGCTGAATAAGCCACTCACTGCCCTTCCAGTAAGCATTTAGAGAGAGGCTGCACTGTAAAAGAAAACAGCAACACACACATTCTAGCCTCATTTTCACCACTACGCACCTTTCTCCAGGGATATAAAATGCCCCTGCCTCTGCACACTGTGGGACATGAGTTTCATCCAAACTAGCTGCCGTCCTCAATAAAACCCACGTGAGCAATCTCTGCAGTATAGATTTCCAGTTTCTCTTAGGGTATATTTTGCTCAGATCAGGTGTTTAAACTGCTCAATATGACAATAATTAGGTGGTGCAGAAGACATGTGTTCTTTCTTATGCTGATAAGGGACATTGACCTTTAACCTGTGCACCCCAGAAGTCCCCCCCACACACACACACACACATTACCACACCCCACCCATCCCATATGCCCCGAGCCCCCCTTTTTTCCCCCTTTTCTTGCTCTGTCCAGCTCCCATCAGGGAGGATGAGGGGGGACTGGACAGGCTTGGAGCCTTGCCTCTGGCCATCTCTCCTCTTCCCCAGAGAACAGAGGACTGAGGTGCCTTTAAACCACTGCGGCAAAAACCGTACCAAAACCCTGCAGTCATTAATATGCAAAAATGCAAATGAGTAGGTAATTAAGAGCTGAGGCTCTCTGGAGGCTCTTTGATTGCTAATGAATTCTAATCTGCAAAGAAAGGGGGAGGGGAGGAGAAAAAGAGATCAAAGAAATCAAGAAAACAACGAAAAAGAGAAGCCTCAACCTAAATTTTTTTTATATCCGTAAGTATTTCATATCAGACTTTTTTTTTTTTTTTAACCTAGGAGCTGTAATCTAAAGTATTTGCACATTTCTTTGAACTGCTTACTTGACAATATGTATAATGATCAAGAGTATTTAGGGAATATAAATGTGCAATAAACAGCCTTCAAAACACATCTACATCAAGTTGGATTTGTTGTATTATTTTTTCTCAGTAAATATCCATGAAAATAAGATTACAGTGATTATGTGAGTATCTATAGGCAGGGATGGACACAGTGCAGTCATTGTGTAGCTATAGCTAATTAGAGGTGAGCATGACAGGCGGGCAGACACTTCTGACCAGCGGCTACCGAAGAAAATAGAAGGTCAGATATCTCGACAGTGTGTTCTTTGCTGCAATAGCAGCTGTGTGCTGAAGTAAAGGAGATGTCATTTCATCACTTTTGTGAGCCATAACACATCCTCACTTCCACTCTAACTCATTCACTCTGTCGCTCCCTCTCTCCCTCTCTCTCTCTCACACACACACACACACACACTGACACACACACGCATGCACACACTGCTGTTATTGTTGTTGCAGTGCTCCCACGACACCAACAATCTCTGCTTCCCTCCCCCACACGGGCTCACATCTATCTCCCTTTCACTCCCTCTCTTCCCCCTCATGTCCTGGGCAGCCCTGACATGCCTACTTCAATTGATTTAGAGTCAATTCAGCTTTTGATCTGATTGTTATCATGTGACTTTTTGCACACCTCCCTCTCGATATATGACTACTGTATTATTTTCTGAGTGGGGCTAGAGATTTTGTGCTTTCTTTTTTTTTTGACTGAGGTAGCAATACGCCTCCCCACTTTGCACTTGCTCAGTTTACTTGGTCTGACTCTCTTTCTTTTTTTCTCACCTTTCTATTCATCCCCCCACCCCTCCACACCCCACAATACCAACCACCACTGCAGAGTCCTATCTGCTTTTTTCTCCCCCCTCAGCTGCACAGTCTGGTGGTGGGTCTCTCAATTGCCCGGCTTTGTAAACAGGAAGCCTGTGCTCTGTTCGCTGTACCTGAAGCGTGGGTAGCAGAACAGGGGCACCAATACAACTGCACAATAATGGGAATCCAAGATGGCAGGGAGGGGTCCCATAAAATCAGCAGAGAGAACAGAGGAAGGCGGCATCCTGGAAAGCCATTGTCAAATGAGAGTAGACAGAAGCCAAAAAGATTGTTGATTTAGTTTTTCCTTTAGTAAATAGATTGTTGATTTGATTTTGTGTTTGTCTGTCTGTATTGGATCCTGTCTAGCACTGTAGTGTTTGGGAGGATTAATGTCATGGACAATCCCTCAAACTCATTTTCTTTCTAACTGTGGAGCTCTGTGGGAATTACAGTTTGTGGATAAAGGAGAAAGACATTGCATTTGCTCCTGACAATGGTCCCATTTGCGAAGCAGTGAAATCTGGGCTCCCTTAAATTTGGCTGTTTTGAGTACTTGTTTGAATTCGGGCTGGTGTGTTGTTCTCACTTTTTCCAAAACAACTGCTCTGTTTTACATATGTTGTCCAACTACTGGGTGACAACTGATAGCGTAACCTTGTGGATTATTGCCCTCTTTAAATCACCTCCCAACATTTTATTGTTGCTTAACATGTTGGAAGTCAGGGTGAGTTTGGGTGTTTTTCTGCCAGGCGAGCTGTAATAGGGGGAAGAAGCTTGACGGGAGTCAGTTTATCATGAGCACAGAGAGCACAACAGATAGATTCCCCCCGTCTCCTCCCCTTCAGCACAGATAGACTCGGAGCACGGGCACTCAGCCAACACTATCAATCTATCCGTTCCTACCCCCAGCCTCTAACTCTTATTGGAGGACAGCTTCCAAAGGGGCAAGAAAGCATGAATCATAGCCCGGCTATGAGAAGTGGTTATGCCTCTAAATACACATGCTGTGGCTAAAAATCACTCTGTTGCTTTTCCATTAATGACAACCTTGTAAGTGATTGCCGGAGCCGTGTAAGAAAGTTGTATCTTTTAGGAGGGCTGAGGCTGTTCGGGGAGAGGGATTGTTGGTCTTGGCCTAGTTTTCTTGTCTGATCAGAAACCTGTGCACCTCTGCCCTTCCCCCATCCAAACCTAAGCCTCTACTATTACAGGCTGTGAGGGGCTCAGTATGGAGTGAGGTGAGCAGCTTGCCTCACCACTGAGCTCTGTTTGCGTTATGCATGCTGCCTATACTGTATGTTTACGAGCTTATCCTTATGTGTGATATAACCTAGTGATCTGGTTTTTCCTGCATACCTGACTCCCATATGAGCTATATCATCTATGAGACTGAGGTTCGGTCTGCTACAATCTGAGGTGACATACGCCATGCGCCAAAATGCAGGATTGCCCTGTAAGTTAGTTTCTGCAAAGCACTGTTGATTGAATCTAAGAGGATTATGTACACATTATTACACGCTGTTATTTCCTGTGTGAATTTGCGCAATTCAAAATACACGTACACAGAGTATTTCATTAATATGCAGAAATATATGACCGATTAGCACCAGTGTGGCAAACATATGCTAATTTTGAATGTGCATCTGTCGTTAATTACAGATATGAAGCTGGGAATGGCTCGAAGGAATCAAAAAGGGCATGTGTGACAGCATCCCTCCCCATTCTGCCTTTATCCATTGTCCTGTGAACAAATTTTCAGATTATAGATGGCATATTTTTGTTTTTGTTTAGTCCGTCCTGTATACCATGTGGTAGATTACCCACCGTTACTGTGGATAATCAAACATCATTTAAGCATGTAAATTGGGCTTTTAGAGGTCACTATCCGTTCTTTTATGTCTGTGCCAATGCTGGGACAAACTAAGCAGTGTTATAACATTAGCATATTCCAGACTGGGCTAATTATTTTGTTACAGCTGAATATAAAACTAGATTTTTCAGTATCAGGAAAAACATATTAAGCAAGCTTTTTTGCCCTTAGCGCTAAGGAGAAGGTGGAAACACCCTATTTAACTTGTAAAAATAAATTATAGGTATGATGTTAATTTGGTCCACGAGAAGACAATTCTTGGAAACACGTGCCACTCCGAGTTTTGTTTTTCAGGCTTCAGCTGCCTGCTATACAACTAATGCCTGTTAGATGCAGTCCGTCTTCATTAAGGTGAAGATCCTCAGTATAATTTATATATATATATTTTTTTTTAATGTTTTTTTAAAGCCCCCCCCCTTCTTTCTCTTCAGCCTGGCTGCCCTTGTACATGCTCTCCATGTCAGACCCAGCTGTTACTACAAACTACTTGGAGGGCTTACAAGCCTCATTGCTAATACTGACAACAGCACTATTCTTACTCAAAGCTTAACGTCTACTGGAAAAAGCAAGAATATGAGAGATTTTTCTCTGACTCCACCAGAAATTCATTTCCCCAAACAGATGTTTCCATCTGTTCATGTCTAATCTTTTGATTAATATGTTCCTCAATGAAAGGATTCCAAATAGGTGTTAGACAAATAACTCAGCCTGCCCTTTCATCGATAGTTGTGTGATTATTCTACGATGCTAAAGCTGCCTTTATATTTTTATGTCTGTATGTGTGTGAGTACCTGTATGTGCCAACAAATGTGAATGGGGGCATGGTATGTTTGTGAAGGTATTTATGGTCCATATGTGTGCTTGTTCTGAGCTGTAACCCCATTACATTCCTAAGATGGTCTATGAGACTAATTAATGTTCTGTGCGAGGCTTTTCTTATACCCAAGGGACACCCACCCAATGGATTATTTACCTATATGTCCTACTGACAGCGAATTCCCATTCCCCGTTGGTAACCTCTGTGTAAACAGACAGTTTGGGGCCTCAGGGTGGATAATAACACTATGCTGAATTTGTATTTTCTATGTCTTTTTTGTTGTTATAGTTCACACCCAAAACATGGGCATCATGCCCACACAGTGACTCAAATGATAGCCTTATTGAGTCACTGAAGCATTTGTAGTATCTGATAGTGACAGCTCTGAGAGTGAAGAGAGTTTCTATGGTTTTTGTGTTTTTATATTTCCAAGATGCATATAAAATTATAACTAGCTTATAAGCAGAAAACAACGGAGGGTTTTCTTAACTTCCCTCTTCTTTGACAGGGTTTGCCCTCAGGTTAAAAACAACAGCTGTCTAACACCTACATACACCTTTGAAAAGAGAGGTTATTGTGTGTTTTCAGGTGAGCACAATCACGCTGGCAGGTTGCGTGCATGTTGAATAAAGGCAGTAACACTAGAGTTACCAACAGGATTATCTAAACTTATTCAATTTTATTATAAACATGACATATGAAAATTTAGTTGATCTAAGCCTATCTATTGGCTTTGGTACTTTATAAAGGGAGCATTTTAATATGACTATCAAATTTCGGTTGATCATTCCGTGTGCCCTCCTTGTTTGAACTGTTTTTTTTCCCCTGAAGTATTTCTCTCCCCCCCCCTTCTCTGTGATCCTATACTCTGCTCTCCCTCCTCTCCACTCTGCTCTGGAGCAGGCAGTTACTAGGGGTATGTTGATCTTATGGTTGTCAGCTCTGTCAAAAAAGACGGGCCGGATCTAAAAACTAGTAACCTGCAGAAATGGTTGCTCAGTAATCGCTGATAACTGATCAGAATATTTATTTTGATAACATATAAATTTAAATAATAAAAATGTGTTAATCGTTTCAGCCAGTTTTCAAAAGTCAACAAACATTTTTTTTCCTAAATATGGTATTCTATCATAGGCTTTATATATATATATATATATATATATATATATATATATATATATATATATATGATGTGTGTGTGTGTGTGTGTATGTGTGTGTGTGTGTGTGTGTGTGTGTTGGTTTGACAAACGAAGCTATTTGAATAGGTCTTAAAAGTTCAAGACATTAATTAAGCATCAAATTAATTTATATTATGGGCTAATGTTTTAATATTCAAGCAGTTAATATTTCTGGAGTATAGCAATCTGGAAAAGTGGACATTGCCAACATCAATTATTTTAGGTTCAAGATTAAAAATTAAAAGAAACATACAATAATCCATAAAATATGTAGCCTATATCTATATAAAATAATACGTGTATACGATACTAACATCTATATAGAGAAATGAAGCTAGTTTTACATATAGCATTGTATAACTATTGCGGCAAAACCTTAAAGTAGTTGTAGTATACAGTTCCAGAAATCAATAATAATAAAATTAATGTAAATCCGCAGTTTCGAAATGTTAATTTAAAAAAAATTAAAAAGCGTACACACCAACCAAATAAATAAAATGATGTCAGCGACCCCCCCCCGCCCCCCTCGCCCCCACCCCCAGCCAGCCTCCCTGAGCACACAGGGAAAGTGAGCGTCAAGAAGAAGGCGGGCCGTGACTGGTTTTCCGCCCGCATACTTGATTCTGCTGCTGTCAATCAAGACCATACGCGTTCCCATTGGTTGCGCTCTTTCGCATTTATCGTGCCATCTCGTCGAGCTGCTGCTGTGTAATCGCAGGTAACTTTCTTACGATAGCCTTCCGCAGGGTACGCTAGTGCTCGTAGCGCGACCGTATTTTGAGGATTGCCGATACAGTACCCCAAACCCAGCGTCACTGTTACATATTTCCAGTGTTTCGACTACCGGAAAACGTTGACTCTGCATTTTTTTTCTCTCTAAAAACAGCCCGTCTTTCAAAGGCGTTTGAAATCGGACACCGCTGGCGTTAAGGCCGTCACGTTTGTGCGGAGGGATACGTTGTTGCGTCTGACAATGTGGACGGAGGTGGTGAAGATGTCTACGAGAAGAATGAAATCATCTCAGTTGTAACAACAAAAAAGGAAGACGTGAGATTAGTTACTATAATAGATTTGTTTGCACACAGACTTGTTACATTGAAGCAAACACGTGGGCGCTGTGTGGAAAAAGCAGGCTTCCCGGGACAAAAGGAAGACATCTACTGTGCTCCAATGCGTTTCATGCACTGAGGTCGAAATACTCTTGAAGTTTTATGTTTTTCCCCTTGCGAGTCTCCGCTTTTCTTTTTACTCTTGGATATCAGACACTTGGGGAGGAGAGGTAAAAAACACATTCTTTACGCTTCATATTTCGGGGAAAGTTGCATGAATTCGACGGCTTTCATTGACACGTATTTTGACGCCTGCAAATTGTCGAAAAGTTTTTGGGAATGTGTGGTTAAAGCGGGGGGATGTTAAGTTTTTGTCTGGTTTGAGGTGGCGAGCCAAGTGTGTGATGGTCTCCGCATCAACCACAGAGAGAAGGAAATTACTCCTTTGTTCTGCAAAAAGACCCCATTAACGTTAAATGTTAGAGCTGCCTAACAAGCCTCGTTTTGTTTTTCCACCGTATGCCTCAGCCGCTTTAGCTCTGAGCCACCAAGAGAAAATATAAAATCTTTACCTTGCCTAGCATTTTGGCTAAACTTTGTGTTGTGGACCGACTTGTATTTTCCACACAGGCCGGGAAAAACTTTCCATAAAATCCTTTTGGTAGCCCTTTAAACATTCCTTTATGGAAGTGTCTGGCCACCAGCTAGACTTATTTTATTGCACATTTGGCAGGAAATTCCTCATGCTCCCACCCCCACCGTCTCTTCCACTCAACTCCTTCATAATGCACGATTGGACCCTAATAATATGTGAAAGAAAGAGCTTGGTATCTGTTGCATGAAGTTTGGAGCCTCGCTCTTATTCTCCGGGGTCAGGGTCAGGGCCGTTGCACTTGTTTTTACACAGGGGAGGCAGAACTTGAGATTAGACGTGTATTTTGTTGTTCTTGTGGACGATGTCAACACGGTTCAGAATAAATGGTGAATGGGTTTAGTTGTCAGTAAAAAGGTTGGCCCCTGGATGTGGCCTAGCGGACCTGATCGAATAATGTGCAGCCTGCATCCTGTGGTACACATGTTCACTGGCATTGTTGTAAAAGTATTTATATTAACGTGTTTATGACATGAGACCCTAACATCCGTTACTTTCGCGCAGTGTTTGAATCAACAGTTGAAAACGCTAATGTTCAGCTCATGTTGTTCTCATAGTAATAGCACTGATATAAACACGTTAGTTTTCCTCTTTTTCTTCTATTTTAACAGCTGACTGGACTGGACACAACCTAGTTAAAGTCAACATTATCCTCATATATCCCCAAATTTGCTTTGTTGTTTCAGGACACTAAAAGGAAGTTAATTTGGCCTCATATTATGTTTGAAAGCCAAGACTCGGACAAACTTAAAACGTCACGATTTATAATAAACTTTTAAGTGTGTTTTGTTGTTGTTGTTGTTTGGGGGGGGGCTGGTGTGTTTGAGTGGTTTGTTTTACTGGAAGTGTAGACTCCTTTGTGGGGAATAACCTGCCTCCTCTGCCTTGTGTGGGGTGACAAAGACCCCCAATGTGCTTTCTTCAAATATTGATCCAGCACTAGCTGAAGATGCCATTTTGTTAACATTAAGCCCCTCCATGTGCTCTACTCCATTTAACTGTGTGGCTATGTCAAATTTAAAAGTTTCTTTTAGTAGCATGTATATGTATGGCTGTATTTTCCTTTCATAGGCCACCTTATCCAAAAGTTTGGGATAGCAGTGACAATGTCTTTCGAGCCTATTTACACTTGGGGCAGTGCTTTGTGTATGCTTACTTCCTTTCCTTGTCCCAAGGTTAAATTAGTCTCACTTGTCTGACTTCTCTGCACTTGGATTGCAGTCAAATGGCTTGGGTTTTTTTTTTCTTCTTTCAAATATGCAGAGAAAGATTTATTTGTTTATTTCATCTACCAGTTTTTTCAAATTGGTCTTTCTGTTTCTTAAGAAAAATCCAAATTTCCCCTGTGTCTACATCATACACCTGCATGTTCTCCAAGAAGTGCATCTTTTTTTTTGTTATTATTCATCACATCAGTTTATGCTAGTGCTGAATAAGAAAAGAGGCTGTAAAAGCACACCACCTGTTGGTGTCCCAAGTTCTTCTGTTCTTCCACTTGTTCCCTTACCCCTGGTTTTCCTGCGAGGCATACAGAAACACCGCATCAGAGAGCGGCCTCCGGCTTGCGTTGGAATGCAAAACACTGGGTAAATCCAGTATTCATGCTCTCTGTGTCATTTGACAAGGTCCTTTCTGAGTTGACATATGGTAATTTTGTAATGACGTGTTTGCATACAGTCATTAGCTCTGCTTTTCACCCCTATTTCCTTGGGCTAACAATAGTCCCAATTATGTCTGTAATTGTAAATTCTTTTATGTAGCAATGATCGACATATGGCTGTGTTATTTGCCAGGGTAGCGTAAAATGAAAGACTTCTTTTTATTTTTAAGTCATTACTTGGAAGTAATTTGACTGAAGGCAGAGTATTCAGCACTTCATGGCGGCATCTCCTCCACTGCTTGGATGTGAAGGCAGTGTCTGAGGGGAAATAGTGTGTAGTGCTTAGTAGGCTCATGTTGTCCTTTTTGCCATCATTAGCCCATATTTCATTGAGGCAGTTTCCAAATACAAAGCATTTACACAAAACCTGCATATAATTTTCATCTTTGGGGAACTTTTTGAAAACAAAGGGAGCATTGGCCATGACAAAATTGCTTTTAAGGTAAATTGTTGACATACTGCATCCCTGCATTGGTATCTAATGAGATAGGAACAACTTGCCAATAAGAATGCGTTAGATAAGGGGGGGGGGTGATATAGAAAAAGTAGGATAGTTTGAATCATCGATTGCCATCATCTCTGTTTAAGAGGAACATGTAACTTCTTTTTGTGTTTGCTAGCGCCATTAAAATCCTGTATCTGCAAATTTCTCTCGTAGGGTTTATTAGAAACTGAAGGGTATGAACGAACAGCAGCAAAGAATGGCTGCAGTGGAAACTGACAAGGAACTCAGCGACCTCCTGGATTTCAGCGCGGTAAGAGAGCGGGGTTCTGGGTGGCAGTGGTAGGTGGGTGGCACTGGGAGGAGGAGAGTGCGATACAGGTCTGGGCATAGGCGGAGGTCTGAGGGAAGTGGGATAAAGCCCAAGAAAACAAAATGCTTGGTTGGAAGCTTAATGTATAAAATGGAGATTTTAAAATCTCTTTAAAAATAGGCTCTGTCATATCAAGATGTTTGCATTCTTCATTCTTGGCATCAGAGTATTGCAGGTAAAATACTGCTGTACTTCAAGTGATTTGTTGGGTGTGGGGGGTGGCATAAAATCACACTTTAGGCTACTCAATTACCTAGATGATACAGAGATGTAGGCAACAAGGAAGTTGATTGTACTGCTGTCAAACAGTGTCCACTTTAAAATGTAAATATTGAGTCAGGAGCAGCTAAAGGACATGGTACGAACAATCTCACCAGTGTTTGTGTTGTAAGGAGGTTCTTAGGGGGAAATGTTGTGATATATGAACTTGGCTGAGCAGACAGCTTCTGCATTTCTCATTGTCATATTTTTAGTCTTTAAGATGACATTTTCAAAGATGTTTTGAGAGCTATACTCCAGACATTATCTTTGAAATGGATGGAGGTATTCTGTTCAGCTTTATTTACCTGCGTTTCATTTTACTGTGAAGCCTTTTTCAGCTGACATAAACATCACGGAGCCCCAGTGGAGCTGTGTTAGTTTTTTCTTTTTTCTTTTTTTTTTCTTTCTTCTTTTCAATAAACCGGATAACTGGCAAGGCTAAATTGCAAGTTCTGGATAATTATTATATGCAGAGAATAATCTGTAATTCCAAACTGTGACTCTCAATGAATTGTTGTCATGGGATTTTTTTTATTTTATTAAGACAAAGTTGAATTGACGTTTTTATGATGTGTTGCACTGGAGAACAACAGAAATAGCGTTTTAAAAACATCTTATATATTGTGTGCATATATAAGATAAGGACGTACCATTATAATGATGCTTGTTGTAGTTAGCTGCTTTGGTAATGTGTTGTATTTCTTGCCACTCCACCAGTATTTCAAAGAAACTTAACCTATGTTATGAGTAGGACTTTGTGGGAGGTTCTCATTGTTAGTCACTTGGGTTTGTGTTTAAAAAAAGCTCAGATTGATCAGCTGCCAATTTGTATCAGCAGATGTTCCATTTAAATATGACATTGATAATTGGGTGAGAATCTGCTGAACATTGCACAAACAATTTTCCTCCCCTTTGTTTATTTGTTGGCTGGTCATAGGAAGGCATGCGAGATTGGACAGAAAACCTAAACATGTTTGCAGTATATTTAAATATAATAGAAGCAAAGATGGTCAAAGATTTTGATTTAAAGACCATGTTGTTATGTATTAAAAAGAAAAAATCATGTCTGACAGTGGAAGATTGTGTTATTCTGTCCTAGTTACAGAAATGTTTGGTTTGTACAGCAGACTTTGGCCATGTCATTGAAAGATAGCAGATATTTAGACCTCACACCATAGTTCCATGGTAAAACCCACAGTGGCTTGCTGACATTATTTGTATATATCAGTTATGTCAATACAGTTTAATTTCAAATTGCAGTATTTGTATACTTTTCTTTTGGGTGCAATTTATTTGTGTTGTTTGCTATAAAATATATATATATATATATTTTTAAATCCAAGAATATTTGTAACTTGATAGATTTTAGGTTTTACTGTTGCTACTGGAAGTTATAAATGGTAAAATCAAGGTTCTTTTTTTCTTTTTTTTTTTTTAACCATTTATATCTCACTTTAGACTCATCCAAATCTGAAATGCCTGTAAGGTGGAGGGGGTGGGGTGGGGGATCACAACTGAACGATGTGTTTGTGTGTGTGATGTTGGCCATTAGTGAAAATAGGATGTGTGAAGTGTGCCATCATTTTCCTTGTTGCTTATGGTATCTCTCTGCTTTTGTCTTGTAGATGTTCGCGCCTCCAGTAGCCAATGGGAAAAACAGAACAATGACACTCGCCAGCTCTCAGTTTGGTGGCTCAGGTAAGCTTTTTAAGCTCGATGAACTATATTAGTTTTAATTCCTGTATCATTCACAATCTTATCAAATTTTATAAAGCAACAGTAAGCAAATTTGCTGTTTAAAAATCTGCACTCTTTAGCAGTATTGTAAATGCAAAACTGGATTAGGAAAAAAGAGAACTTGTCTTTGTAATTGACTGGTGATGTAAAGGAGCACACATAATAAAGGTCACCCCACTGAGGTGCCAAAAATTTCTAACCTAGCCTTTGTGGTATCATGCAGATAGTTTCACTTTTATTTGCTCATGTTTTGAGAACTTTTCCACTTCCCTGGTTATAGGTAAATTTTCTTTGCGGTGCAGATTGCTCTACAGAATTTAATTTGCGAATCTAGCTACATTTTCAGAAATAACATCCTCTCTAATCCACAGACTGGTAGGATAGTTTTCATTGGATCGGCTTTCTGCCAGAGAAAAATGTATAGCAAAGTGGTTGTGGTTGTATCTGTTTACATTACTCAGTGTAATACATGTAAGCAATTCAGAAAAAAAATTATGCTTACTGAAGGGCTACAGCCTGTTCTGTTTATCCAGTTTAGTCTTTTTGTTTCGCATTTTTAATGGTCAAATTATCTCCAATTAACCGAAGTACCTGAAGGCTTTGAGTAAGCGTTTCTCTCTTGCTGAAGGTTATTAGGAAGTCATGTTACTTTCATTCCTCTGTCACCCTGCCAACCTGGTGTGTGAAATCGAGTCACACTCCCCAGTGTTCCCCAGAGTGAGAACTTGGCCACTGAGGAACAAAGGCAAAGAAGGGGGCTTATGGACTTGAAACGACTCCCCCCACCCTGAAGTGTAAAACACTCCTCCCCCAACACGGCACAGGGCTCTTACCCCCACTGATCTGCAGGAAATGGCTTGAATCTGAGACAATGTCCCTCACCCCCAGCTCACAGCCTCTTAAACTGGCCCAGCATGCAGAGAGTGGCCAGAGTGGGAGAGAGCTTGTTGAATAGAGGGATCAGCCCAAGGAAGGCAGGATTCTGTTTGTTTCTATTACAGCAGGCAATTACTAAGCAGTGAGGAGTTAATTCCTCACCCCTCCCTATGTCCCAAAGTGTGACCCTCGGTCATTGAAACCCATTTTAATGTGATACTTAAAGCTGTCACCTTTAACATTTTGGAGATCAGCAGGTACCCTCTAATGGCACTAGAAGGCCAAAAAGCTAACGTGCAAATTCCGGCCTAAGAGTTCTCGTAGATTTGTGGTAAGTTATAATACGCATACTACACTGAAAACAGGCAGACAATACGAGGAAGCATATTCTTGTAAGCACACTATATGCATGAGGAAGAAAATTGCAGCGTTTTACTGGATACAAATTATTTCTGGATGGTATAGGTCAGTTTAGGATGTGCTTTTTTTGTTTGTTTTTTTTTAAGTGGAGAGACCCTGTCATTTGAAACAATGCTATATAGCTAAAGGCCAGGAAACCTACTTACTCTAAAAATGATGTCCATTAACCACAACGCCTATCTATGACGTCACTTAGGCGGTTTGTATATTCAGGGATCCAGCAGCGCGGGAACGGCTGCAAGTAGCCTAGTGGCCCACCAGACCACCTCTATTCATCAGCACAAAAGTGCTCAGAGGGGTGCTAATTGCATTAGGCGTCCTTCTCCCTTCCTCAGTGGCCTGAGCGTGCGTGCGGTGCGTGTGTGTGTGTGTGTGTGTGTGTGTGTGTGGGGGAAGGGTGTGTCGAGGAGAGTAGAGTGGATGGGAGAGGAAAGAGGAGAGGATTGGCAAGAAGTGTGGGATGTTTAAGAAGTTGGGGAGGCAGAGTGTGACGGTGTGGTGGGAGCTGGCCAAGCCCACAAGCCTTCAGGCAGGCGTCCCCTCTGTCACCTCTGCAGCTGCTGGCAACGTCTCCAACCCCCTTCACACACACAAACACAAATACAGGGGACACGACAGGCTCACTTTCTTTAGATCACAACAAACAACATTTTAAATTGACACATGTGGTCTCTCTAGGTGGCTAACTTGCAAGCTTTGTGTTTAACTTTTGCACTTTAACTTGTCCACCTGCACACAGCTGCAGTTTTGTCATGTGCTGTATTTTTCTGTACATTGCTTAGTCGCAGTTGGAAAATCTAAGCCCTCAGAAAGAGGAAATCTCAAAGGCGAGTGGCTTCCTTTTTCAACTAAATTAGATGTTTTCAGAGCCTGCAGCCGTGAGAAAGCTTTGTGGCTCAGAAAATAAATATTTTTCTGGGCTCTGGTAGTGAGTCAGTATTTGTCTTGCCATGTGAGTACATTCGCAGTGGTCATGCCAAACTCTAGATGGATGTGATAGAAATCCAGAGAACCTGTTGTTTTCATGCTAAATCCATGACTTTTTAATGTCTAGCTAATAATGCAGACTGTTCATTTTTTTGTTGTTTTTTTAGTTGCAATATTATTTGCTTATTTGTAGAAATGCATCATTAACTGCTCTAATTTTGATAAACCTTATATTTTTAATATTAATAAAGTAGCAATGGTCACATTGCCTTTCTAGACAGTGTGTTGCCTGATAGTGGCCTAAGTTTGACTACAGATTATAAGTATAAATTAGCATGAGCTTCATTTCTCAAGTACTCTTTTGCTGTTCTCATGCAGTGTCTAAAGTTCTTGGATAAACAGCCCACTGACAAGACACACCAGCATCAGGGTTTAGCAGTAATTTTGTGGTGTTGTTTTCTTCCAAGTTGACATAATTGGATAGTCAGTTTATTGTGTTAATAATGTACTTCAACAGGCCTTTTATATCATTATTAGTGATTGTTGAAGCCATTGTAGAAACACTGAAAAGTGGTTTTCTGGCAAAAATGATAAAAACACAGCACAAAACTGTAAGCTGTCAAAGGACAACATGAGATGTTTTAGCACTGCTGCCCAGTATCGCACTGACTATGTGATGTCATGATAATAAATTGCGGTGATGGTTGATAACAGTTGATAGCTACTAACTTTTCTAAGAGGAGTCTTTGTTTTTGTGCTGTACAGTAAAACAGTCAGAGAAATGAATGGCTTAACAGTGAAATAAATTTGGAAAAAAAGGTGCAGGATTAGTTCATTCAGAATGAGACTGTAAATGTTAAGTGCAGTTATTTTTTTTTACATTTTTTTTAGGTCACACACAAAAGGCTGGTCAGAAAATTAGTTATAAAAAATTTTGTTGGCCAAAATAACCAATGCAGGAGAGAACATCACTGACCTACTTTAAAGATACATTAATGGCAACATATGAGGCATCTAAATAACATCTTTAATATATCTTTAAAATAATGTACAGTGTAGACGCAGAATAATTATTTTTTTTCAGTTTTTGCATCATTTTAATTTGGTGACAGTGAATTTATGTTTGACAAAATTTGACAGGAGATTAACAACAATAGAAAGATCTCTCTTCTGGCATAGTTGGGCTCTCTTAGGCGTCAGTGTCACCTCGGCAGCTCTCCACCTTTGTTTAATTGCCTCCGAGTTAATTACTCCACTAAGTGTGAAACAATGTTGTCAGACTTCTCCTGCACAGCCGTGCTTTCGCTTCATCCTCAGCACCCCTGTTGTCCAAATGGAGGCTTCACAGCCAGATGAGTGGTGTATTGAAAATAGCTGCGAAGATGAAGTTACTCTCATAACTCTGCTTGCTGCTTGTTTGTCTCATAGGTCTAGTGAGTACAGGTTGTTGACAGTGGTAATACATGAATGTGTGTGTTACCAATAACTTTGCAGTATTTAGTGTGTGTGAAAATACTTGTGGTCTAACAGCAATTTTGGATGAAGCTAGAGTGTCTTCAAGTGGAAAAGAGAAGTTGTTTGAAATTAAAATTTGTGAGGCTAAAAGCAGACATTTTTGATGCCTCTCATCTAAACTAGATTTTTATCTCACTAATTTGGTATTACTTCTCCTGGCACCGAGCTTTGGCTGAAGTGTCTCCATACAAAGTCTGTCATCTTTATTTAGCAGCAAGCTCATCAGCAGTGTCCTGTGCCATTGGACATGGTTGACGGTGGTGCAGCGCTTTATTAGTGTTGTGGCCTTTCAGCAGGGCTGATCTGACAGTGAGCACGGCTGATCTTTTGAGGTGCCCTCTCCTAGCTGCTCGCCTGATTCTCCGTGCCACTGGCATCAGCTCCATAGATCACGGCTGTCGCAGCGTGTGTAGGTGCTTGCACCGCTCTGTTAGTCTCATCACTCATTCTCACTTGTCAGCTAGGCTGCTGATCTCACCCAGACCCCTCTCACTCTTGTTCACCCCCCACCCCCATCCCCGTCCCCTTGCTTTCTCCTTCCACTCGCTCACTCTCTTTTGCTTTCTCACACACATTTTTTTAATTAGGCAAAAATCAAAGACGAAATATGAATATTCATAAGGAAACCACATTAATATGCACAATTATGCAAATCAGCATGCAATTAAGCCTTGTGTCTCCAGAGAGCCTGGATAGCATTAGTGCATAAGACAGGGAGAAGGGGATGATGGGGGTATTTTGGAGTTTTCTGCTCCACCAGTCTTTTGGCTGTGTTTTCTTTGTGCTACACATAGGCTCTTTCGTTACCTAAAACAGTATTTAAAATTTTGGCATTAGTCATTGTTTGTCTCGTTGACTGAGTGGCATTTAAATGTGGTTTAGATGCTACTTTACACTCACAACAATTGGATTACATTAGAATGGTAATGGTTAATGTTCTGTTATTCATTGACCATAAGGCACAGTGTTTCCTACATGTATCTTTGGAAACTGTTTAAAATTACATAGCATCTTGAACAGAATTGGCTTTGATCAGTTTAAATCCTCTGTCCTTGCTTGTGACAGTTCATTGGAGCCACTTAAGAACATAAAATGTTTAGAATAGGATGCTTTGTCTAACTCCAATGTCAAAATTGTTCATATCATGCAGTACTACATATGATAATAGTTAAATGTTTTCACCTGGAGATTGCTAACTTCTTCTAGTATTTAGCTCAACCTGTGTTTTGATCATTCAAACTCTACTTCAGACTAACGCTGATCCTCCCTACCTGTTAATGTGCCTTTTTACAGCGATAGATGAGCGTAGCGGCTCCGGGTCTTGGGCCTCTGGAGAACAGAACAGCCCCTCATTCAGCCAAGGACGGGTAAGCTCCAGATACACAGACTCGCCCTCTTTAGTCGCTCATGATTATAAGTTTGCAAAGCAGTAGCACCAGATGCCATGATATCGTCACACACTCTCGCATTCAGTTAATCACTCTGCCATAGATTAAAAACACAAACTTCCTATCCCCCAACCACAACTACAGCTTAGTACTTTTCTCTTCCATGTGCCATATGCAATTTGAAGCTGTAGTTTTACTTTCTACCTAATAACTTTGGCCCAGGATCCTGCATTGGCAAGCTTTCTGGTAGCCCAGAAATTCTGTTGAAGCCCACCGGTAATTGCAGCTTCACATCTACCATAACTGTCTTGGCACAACTCTGTGTAAATACAAGGAACGTGGGGTGAAATGGATGCAGCAAGCTTTGATTACCACAAGTTGATAATTAAGAAAGTTGGTTTGATTCCCTCGAGCTGATGCAGATTTGTTTGGCATGGATCCTGTTAGTTAGACAGAAAAGCAAAGGGAGAGTAAGCGCTAAGCCATGCAGGGGTGCAAAAAAATTTTGTAGCTGGCCATGTACATGTTAGTCTATATGCCTAAGGTTAGTTTGTGCATGTTCTTTAGTTATATTCTCCTTGGCTTTCAATGGTTAGTTGTCTTGTTTTGCATATGCCATTTATCCCACAGGGTTATGGAGAAGGATCCCACTATAGTGAGCATGAAGCCTTGTCCTCTCCATTCATCAGTTCAGGAATTGCTGGTATGTTCTTTAATCTTTCTTTAGACTTCAACATTTTTATCTGTTTAAAAATACTCAGTTGTATAATTTAGCACTTACGCTGTATTAGTGTACAAAATTAGCAAAATTTCATCTTGGTACCACCAGAGGAATGTTGCCTTGTCAAACTCCAGCTTTAAAACCTCCAGTTTATGCTGATGGTGATTTATTTGACTGTTGTGTATACATTTATGACCATAGAACTGTCGTGTGTGTGTGTGTGTGTCTGTGTTCATTTGTTGAGTGTTGGGGATGTTAGGTTATTGAAGCAGAAACCTTCCCTAGGGTTTTGTCTGGCGGGCGGCTTTATGCAGCTGAGCGTACTGAGAAGAGAGAGAGAAAAAAAAGGAGGGCATCTCTGGACTTTTTGTACTTTAGAAAAACCTACTTTTTATTTGTATTAGCACACTCCATTGCATCTTAATCTGTGTATAAAGCTCAGGCTTTCACTTGAATTAATGTTGAAATATCCATCATTTTTACCTCACAGGTAAAAATGAGAGACCACCATATCCTCCGTTTGGAAGCCAGGTTTGTCAGTTGTGCTCATTCCTTGCATTTAGCATCAAGGCTATACATGTGACCTAATTTCACATAGTTTGCTTGTTCAAAAGAAACTCTGTATTTTCTCTTCTGTTTTCATGTGAAGCACTTAGAATTAACAGCAGTCTTGATTTATTAGAAAGTAGCTGTGCTTTCCCGCGCTTGTGTTTTATTAGTAAGTCTTACCTCTGTCTTCCGCTAGCCTGGTTTTCTTCCTAGCGACATAGCGATGCCCAGCCCAGATCCCATGTCACCCTCTGGTCTGAAGTCTGGCTCTCAGTTTTATCCTTCATACCCTAACAACCCCAGGAGAAGGCCGCCTGAAGGAGCCATAGGTACGTCACATGGCATGCAGTGTGGCTACTCATTTTTTGTTTTCTTTTTGTGTCATTCAGGATTCCACCAACTGTTTTTGTTCTGTCAACTGTGGCAGTAGTTAATAATTATGTTGATTAATTTGCTAATTATTTTCTAAATGATTTTATCTTTGTGGTATATAGTAGGTCAAAAATGGAGAAAACTGTATATTACAATTACCCATAGCCAAAAGTGACATTTAAAAATTGTTTGCATGGCTTGTTTTGTCAGGCCATCAGGCCAAAAACAGTGTCTTTGTTGTTTTGTTAAACATAGATATAAATCTGTTGAATACAAAGCTACAGTGTATACAGATAGCTGCACCTCAAAATTTAATTCAAACTGAAATGCATGCACACAGTGGCATGCACCTGCTGCAGCATGTTTCTTATTTTCTGGTCTGGAATACACATATACTAACATAGAAATTGCAAATTTGCCTTTGCTTAGCCCTTATTTGTGTTTCTATCTCTTACACATTTTCTGTATGTCTCTGCTGCCTGTATGTAGACACCCAGCCAAAGAAGATTCGGAAACCCCCTGGCCTGCCGTCCTCGGTAAGAGCTTATTTCTGCTCGTCTACACAGCTCACAGCCAGTCCCTTCTCTCTGTCTCTTTTTCTGTCTCTCTCTCTGTCTCTTTCTGCACATATACACACTGCTTTCCTTGCTCTGCTTGAGCAGTTCTGTGACAGACAGGGGTAAAGACCCTCTGCTCAGTCAGACTCTTAGCGAGCTGACAGTTAGGCAACTCAGGCCGCAGTAAACATCATCACTGTGGTTGTCTGTATAGTCAAGTGGTTTCAAGTGGTGTTCTGGGTTGCTTGTCATGTAGACAAGTAATTTTGTAGGTTTTTAGGTGCTTTGTTGAGTTTGTCAACTTACCTTTTTCTATAGCCTAATTTGAATTATATATTTCAAGAGAACACCCAAATTAAATGTACATGGTCCACGTTAGCTGACGCACAAATCAGACAAGGAGGTTTGGTTCTGACGTCCTTTTTTTGGATGTAGCTGAAGGTTTGTAATTTGATTCATTGCCTTATTAAGCTCAGAGTCTAACAAATCTTTCATAGGATAACCTTGAAACCTTTTTTTTTTTGCTGGCCTCTACCATGTACAAACTGGAAGGCGTGTAGCTAAGTAGGTAATTGTAATTAAACTATCCAAAGTTTCAGTTCTTTGAATAACGATGTCAAGAGTTTTAGTTCCTCTATATTGGGTTATTTTTAACTTTTGTGCCTGGGGAAAACAAAACTTAAAAGGATTAAGCTTTAAACATACTTAAAAGCAATAACTTGTTGCTCCAAGGTAAAGGATTATTTCATAGGGTTTTGATATACTGTACTGCCACATTTTAGCAGTGGGCCACAGAGTTGCCAGCTAATAATGTAGCTGATGTGAGGATGATGGCAGCCAACCATAGCTGGAAATACTAGTCATTGTTACATGTTTGAATATACACTCACTGAATGCTGCTCTTTATTTGACTTGACAAAGTATTAAGCTGCTGGTGCTGTTGTTGGTCAAATTAGAAATCTTTATCGTAATATATATGAGTTTTGTGTGCTGATAAAAGGTTATTTAAACTGAGAAAGATGATCGTGTGTAGCTTGCCTGTGTTGCTGTTAGAGCTGTCTTGATGCTTAAGCTGCCAGTGGATCATCAATATGAAATGCTGCCACTGCACAAACGTCTTCTGTAATCCTATCCTCATGCTACTGTAGTTCTAAGATGACAAGAGTGACCTAAAAGATGAAGTGAATCTTTGCATATCCACACTTGTGGCATCTGCATTTCACCACAGTGCTATGAACACAAGCAGAAGAAAAGATTAAAATCAAGATCAAAATTTTTTTTTTTCCAGCTGTTTTTGCCCTGTGTGCAAAATAAAGCGGGAAGATATTGTAGTTATACCGTCCGTCAGTCTGGGCATCGGTTTGTGAGGTTTGACCGTTCTGGTCTATAGTCTCCAAAACCACAAGGAGTTGAGCCATGAAATTTGGCATGTGTGTTCTTTACTCTTCAAAGATGTGTAACACAATATTCATATTCCTGGATGTTTAGTACCTTTTTGTACACTTTGGCTGCATTTATCTGAAGTGGAGAGTAAACAACATGGATGATTTCAGGCTGCTAATGCTATGATAATATATGCAAATGATATGAGACTCTTTCTCTCCCTGATTGGCTTAGCCTAATCAGGGAGCGATATTGTGCTGTGTGATTGGCTATACCTGCTTGACCATTATTGACTGAATTGACTAATTAGTAAGAAACTGGGGAACCACAAATTTCTAGGTAAAGAGCCAGTCTGTTTGTAGCAGCCTTATTGATTAGCCTGTGATGCCAAATTCTAACTGGCTGAGCATTGTCTAACATGTTGTTCAGGAATGATTTATGGCCATGAATAGTAAAGACAGTCACTCATTGAGTAATATTAAAGCCATACCTACTGCTCAGCAATATTGCTCAAATGTAAACAACAGAGTTCCATTATGTTTTGTACATGATTGCCTTATGATTATAGTGATGTTATACATAATGCATTGAGATCAGCAGATTATGTAGTAATGTTCCTGTACACAAATGAGTATAATATGATGTGAATACCTTGTAAGTATGCATTATGTCTGGCGTATTGTTATAGATTATATAAATAGATAGACAGTATTTAATATACACCCTTGTACAAGATATGCAGTATGTACTTTATCTAATTTGTGTACATGGAATTTTTTTGTGGCTTTTCCAGGATATAGTTACCAAAAAGTATTTGTAGAAATGTAAAAAAAAAATCACAGAATATTAATCTCTTACAGCATGTTTAAAATTATTTTGACTTAATGAGTATTGTTAGTATTGAAAACATGTTTAGGCTGGAATATGTATTATATTTTTTACTAACCCTAAAGGTTTAGGGCAAGGCCTCCAAATTAGAGCAAAATAGTTTGCAGATTGTAATAAGATGTCTGCTAAAGGGTTTTCTATTATGAAATGGGTCTATAATGTTATCCTGACTTCTAAATTAATTTTATATTTTCATTAATCGCAAGAAGATATTCCCATCTGTGTTGGGTCTTGTTATCATCATAGTATATGTTTTACAGATTTTATAAAGGAATTTGTGTAGACCGACACTGATTGCTTTACATGCATAAAGGAAGTAAATTCAAAGGGCTGATATGTCTGACAGGGTCCATATCAGACCTACAGATGTGTAGTCTGACAGGAAATTTAGCCAGACTTGAGTAGAGCTGTGTTTTGACTCTTAAATTGACATACAGTCTGTGCATTGATTAGATTTGTGTTTATCAGATTGACTCAAGTGTAACTATGGGAACAAATCAAAGTTGAACCTGGTGAACTCTCTGCTGAGCCAAATTTTTTGATTTCTTGTTTGTTTATGAAATGAAGAAGTCATTACTTCTGCTGCTGTCTTCCACCTGTGGGTGTTGTCATATTGAAGTGGCTGCCGAAACCTCTATGTGCAGACAGGCTTCGCCAAAGTGACTACATCACAGAGACTGAGTGTGAACTCTCTGTCTGGCCGAGGCCCCCTCTTGTTCACTGTCTGAACCTCAGTCGGTCCCTGCAGCGTGAACGATTGCTGCGTGGTTTTAGTGCGAATGATGAGACTTCTGTGTGTGAACCCCCCTCCCCCACCTCACCCAGCCCTCCGCCTACGCTTCACCACATGATGGCCTGGGTGGGCCTCCCCCTGTGAGTGACCCAGTTGTGAGGCGCAGTGCTTGTGAGGCCTCTTAGCCCTGTGTCTGAGCCCAGATTAATGATAGCTGGTGATGATCCTGTGGTCTCTTCTCCTTCCCACACTACTCCCTTGCTGCTTCTCTTTACTACCTCATCAGCATATTCTACTTCTTTTCTTTATCTACTTTTGTTACCGAAATCAATTTGCTCTAAATCTTTTTAAGTGGCCAAATGAGTGCATTGGAATATCTAATTTTCCCTCAAGCTAGCTGACTTCTGTTTCCCAGCCTTACCTGTGCACAAGACCCTTGCCCTAACCCTGTAAACCTAACACCCCCTTTCATGTGCAACAAACAAAAAACATCGAGGAGCCTCTCTTCTGCCCCCTAGTTGTCCAGTATACTAACCACAAACCCCTGTGGTTGAATAAAGCGCTCTGAGGTTAGTTTGATGTTAATCTTCATCTACTCCCCACCCCTTGCCACAAGCCGCATTTTTTTTTCCTAGTGTAGAGACCTTTACACGGTCATAACCTGAATTACATTAAACCCCCATTAGTTGAGGATTTTACCCTAGCAATCCCTTTCTTCCTGAGAATACAATTATCCAGCAGCACTAGTCATTGTGTAGTCCTGTGTTCCCATCTAGAGCGGCAGGATTCACTCGACATTGTTCCCCGTGAAAGAACAACTCAAAGCCTATTGTTAAATGAAGCCATCTCCATCATGTTTTCCCCTGAATTAACCGTGATCATTTTAAATCCCCTGTTTCCTTCACACTCCCCTGGCCATATCAAGCTTTGTTTAAGTCATTTAGATTACCTTCTCCTGTCCCCCTCAACACCCCTTATCTCTCTACCCATTTCATAAATCATCAGGGCCTTCATTTTTTCCCCCCCTCAGTCCTCTCCCTTGCCCCTTTACCACCCCCTACCCATTGCAATCTCTCTCTCTCTACGTAGCTCTCTCTCTACGTAGCTCTCTCTCTCTCTCTCTTGCTCTCTCTCCCTCTCGCTCTCTCTCTCTCTCGCTCTCTCTCTCTCTGTCTCTCTGTCTCTCTCTGTCTTGCTGACTGGATCCCAGCCCCCATCTCTCTCCCTCTCTTCACTCCCTCTCCTCAGCCCAGCTGCCTGTGGAGTTGGATGTGGTCCAGGAACAGGCAGATGGCTCTGTAATTAGAAGTGCATCTCTCCATTCCCTTTCCACTTCTCCCTGTTAAATCAAATTACAGAAAAAATCCCTTCTCTGGATTAGCATTCTTTGCAGCATAGCCTCCATTCTCTTTCTCTCTCCCTCTATCTGCATGTACTACAGAGGAGGAGAGGAGAAGGAGGCCTGAGTGGTGGCTGATAAGCTCTAGAAACTGAAGGCGTCTCATGTCTGTCTTCAGTCTGTGTGTTCGGAGGCCCAGCATCTGTGGTTGTTTGCAGTATTTAGGAACAATATGTGATTGAACTCTTAGAGGTGCAAGTATAAAATGTCTAAAATATATATCAAAGTTGTTCATTGTCATATTTGCAATCCTCTGTTGATGCTGTAGTGTGGGTTTGAGGACATAGCTTTTGGATTGTGCATGGATGGGTGTGTTGGCTCACTGAATGCATGGTATGTGTGCGAGCTGATACTGAGTGTGTTACAGGGAGGGGCTGCAGGCCAGGCAGTGCGATGTCACTGGGGTCCTAGGAGCTAGAGGAAGTGCTCACTGTGCACTGGGATCCAAGCCGTCGCTGTGCCCAGCATGCCATGGCCACTGTGTTCTCCTCCACAGGCGAGGAGCCGGCCTTCCTTCTCCACCATTGGCAGACTCCCTCTTGCCATCTTGTGGTCACTTGGAGCTAGTGTAATTAAATGGTTATCCATAGCAAAGACAAGGTGGATCAATACCATCATAGTTCATCTTTCATAATGGCTCAAGATTCATAGGAAAACACCATGATATCATATATATCATTGTTCTTGCCAGAATTGTAGTCCAACTGCTTGTTTTGTCTGTTTGTTTAGGTGTATGCTTCTACCTCTGGTGATGAGTATACCAGGGAAAACGGGGGATATCCTAGTGCAAAGCCTGGAGTCTACCCTGGCTCTTTTTACATGCAAGGTAATTTTATTTCATAAAATATTACTATGGCCTGTAATGCTTGTGGTGAAGAAATTTTCATTTTTCCAAATCTGCTTTTCTTAGATGACCCATGGTCATCTTCTGGCTACTCTGCCATGCTGGGTAATTCCCCTCACATTGGACAACCAGGCTCCTTCTCTGCAATTAATCCACAGGACAGGATGGTGGGTAGAAATACCTCAATCCCATGTTAATTTTGGATATTTGTAGTAATTTTTTAACAGTCATGATTATCTGATTATGTTCTTTTCATGAATGACAAATTCATGATGCTATATTCTAAATGTGCGGTTAACAGTTTGGATATAAGAAATAACGTACTATACCCATTCTCATGAAACTGAGCACATAATTCAAATGGACTCATTATCTATGAGCAGCTTTTTGTCCTTTATGAAGCTACCTGTATCCTTTCTCCAGAAACGTCACCCCCTGCCTCTGTCCCCACAGAACTATCCTCTGCACGGCAGTGAAGTCAATGGCTTCCACTCGGCCCCAACCACCTACAACCATACACCCACCATCAACGGAGAAGGCATAATGGGTGAGGAACTTCTGAAATGTGCGCATCACAAATCTATCGTCACTACTTTGACTCCTGTGGTCAAAGTGTTACCCTTTTTTTTCTCTTTTCTTTCCCCCCCCACCCTCAAATTAACAAGTCATCTGACTCACATTTACTTTATCTCTGCAGCCAACCGAGGCACCACAGCTGGCAGTTCAGGAGATGAGATTGGAAAGGCTCTTGCCTCAGTGAGTTCTTTTCTTTTTGTTTGTTGCTTTAAATTAGTGCTGGGCAATAAAACGCTTAAAATAATTTTCCTGAGAGTTTTATATCCTTTGACAAAGTGAAAATCAACAGTGATGAAGTGGAAATTCTGCTCAGTGGTGTCTGAAAATGACAAAAATGTTAGATTGATAGTTTAGCATTATTTTGGAGATCAAGAGTTTTATTGTAATTGTTAAAAAAAAATATGCTGAAAGGGGGAGTGAAAAAAACTAAAGGTTGGTTTTTGGCTTTAATTGACATAAATTGAATTTTCCAGACAGTCCTTCAGTCTATTGTTTTGGCAGATTTACAAAAATTTGCGAAAACCTGGGTCCTAAAGCATTTACAAGGTCATGACAAAAGGCACCCTTTGTTTGTAATATAAGAATGATCTAACATTATATATTTAATGTTTCTTCTTCCTTACAATCAAGTTTAAATGTTTAAAAAAATGTAGGAACATTTTTACCTGTACTGTTTATCCCTATTGAACCCAGTAGTTTGAGAATTTGTTCTGTTTTGTTTTATTTTACACAAAGTTGAGGTGTGTCCGCTCATACTTTCAGATTTACCCATCGGACCACAACAGTAATAATTTCTCCTCGGCTCCATCTACTCCTGGATCTCCTCAGGCTATTGCAGGTACAGTTAGTTTCTCTTATATAGTGTAATATAGGTAGCACTTTATAAATCGCATGTTAAAAAGATAATCTCATTAGAATAACAGTAGAAGTTTAAGTTGCACCAGCTTAAATCAGTTCTGCAGTGTACTGATGAGAAATTCATGTGAACCTCAAGGCTGTCTAGATTTTGCAAATCAAAGGGTTGGTAAATTGAGCTAAGGTGTCTTCATCTTTGTTGCTGTTTTATCTTTGCCTTGCAACCGCAAATTTGGGTAATGCACCAATGTCAGTTACACAGTACCTTGATGAGTACAATTTATTTCACTTCAGTCTGATGGGGCCTTTTTTGTCATAAACTTTTGGCTGGTACTTTTATTAGTTTGTCTTTTTAATATTTTTCTGTACAAAAATGTGTCTGCAGCTCCATCTGGTGTAAAGTTAAGAAATGCCACTTAAACCAAGCCCAATGTTTCTCTCTGCAGGACCTCAGTCTCAGTGGCAAAGACCAACCACACCCAACTATGAAGGGCCACCACATGCGCTGGTATGTCAAGATATTTCTCTTTTGCATCAAAACTAATTAAAAACCTGATGTCGCCCATATGGGTGTGTTCTTCTAGCCTTTGTATATTATGCCTTGTTTTAGTAGTTTGGTGCACAGTACTGCCTTCATCTTGAAAACTTAGCAAATATTTCATATATTTGCACAGCAAAGTAAAATGGAGGATCGTTTGGAAGAGGCCATCCACGTGCTCCGCAGCCATGCTGTGGGCCAGGGCCCTGGCTTAGAGGGCGCCCACTCTGACATGCACAGCCTGCTGTCCTCAGTACACAACGGGGGTCTTGGAGGCCTCTCTCCAGCTTTCCCCAATGCTAGTCTTGCCCTCAGCAACAGACATCCTGCAATGGTGAGCCACGGAGATTCAAATGCAGTACATTTCTGAAAAAGCTGTGTCGGTATGGAGGTTTAAAGTAACATACTCTACTGTATTTTGTAAAATATTTTACAAAAACTGACATGGGAAGTTATTTACGATTAGAAGAGGAAACTTTATTGTATTTTAATTTTACATTGAACAACAAGTTGTCCTTTTCAACAGATAAAGCTTCTGTTCTTTTTCCCAAGAAAGAATTTAGATTAAAAAGAAGAAAAATCAAGTTGGATTACATTGTGCCATCTACTGGCCAAAGATTATATAGCATTAATTTAACGTTAGACTTTTTTTATACATAATATTCCCTGAGGTATGTAAATCCCATTCCAAAAAAAAAAAAAAAAATTTTTTTTCCATTATGTTTTTATCAATGAAAAATTTAGTTTTGCTTTGTACTTTCTGTGCAAGTTGGGTGCATACGTTTCTATTGGGGGAGCCTTTGCAGTTTGTTGTGGCAAAGTTTTGCTATATTGTCATGACCATTCCCCACCTTTACCAGCAGGGAGGGAAACATGAGGAACCCACGGGCCTTCCTCCCAGCAGCACTCTCCTGCACGGTCATCACGCATCTGGACCCACACCAGCAGTAAGCCAGCCAGAAGGCTTTACCAGTAAGTTTGATTAATATTTATTATTTATAGAAATGCCTATTTTGCATATGCACAGACTTCATTTGGACTTTAACTTCCCGTATTACAACTGGTGCTGCATTCTTTCCTGAAATTGAAAATATTTAGCCTTAGAATTAAAACTTCACGCTCTGTATTTGTCCCTAGGTCTCCCGGGTGGTATGGCTCGCTCCACACACTCCTCCAGCAGCTCAGATATCAAAAGAGAAGACAAAGAGGATGATGAAAACTCATCTGTTGCAGACAAGTCAGAGGAGGAAAAGAAAGACCCCAAAGCAGCGCGCAGTCGAACAAGGTAAAAATCCATAAGCTGTTAAGGCTCTTTTCACCTGAAACCTTATAAAACATTTTTAACATGCTGTAAAAATCAGATTCATTTTTTTTTTTTTTTTTATCAAACACAGGTTTTTTCAGTAAGAGAATATAAAGGGAGTCACCTGTCACTTTCACAAGAGTTTAATTCGTCTTAGTCATCTCTTCTTTCCTGTTTCTCCCAGTGATTGCCTAGGCTATGCTAGGTGTTTAATGATGTCAAACCCCCCCCCCTCCCTTCATGTCACGTTTTCAGAAAGGAGGCGTTGACCCTCCAGATGCTCTCTGGCCTTTCAGACCAGAAAGATGAAGTAAGTTTCTCCAAAAGAAGATCAATTTCTAATGCTTTGTGGGCTCTTGACAGACATCACTCAGAAGGCAAATGCTGTTGGTTGGAGCTGGTGTCTCCATGATCTCTGTCCTACAGAGTCATAATATTTGTCATTCTGAACTGTACTATTCATTATTCACCATTTCTGTACACTTAGTACCTAGATGTTCTCAAATTTGACCTTGAAATACTTTTTAGATCTAACTCTATGAATGATTACAAGGACAAAACAATTTATTCCAAGGCCAGAATTAACAGTAATTAACAGTGTAGCATGAAGGCTGAAGCTGCTTACCATGCGTAGCTTCTTAGAGGAGATACATTTTAAATCTGCAAACTATTCAAACACAGAGAACATTTTTATAACTAAACCTATCCAGTTTATGTTGGATAAGCATTTTAATTAAATTATCATGAAGTGGGAGTTGCAGCTTTTCCAACAGTATTGGAAATAATAACTTTAAAAATAAACATTTAGCATTACAAGGTTTCAGTGTTTTAACTTACTAAGATACATGCTTTTGCATTATCAAAAGCAAACACCCCATTTGTGATTCTTTATGCCTGTTGGTTACATTCTCCAGAGGTTGTTTAGGCCACAGTACACAGAGTTTGCATTCCACATTTGTTTGTGGACCCCCCCCCCACCCTCCCCTCCACAAATTCAAAATGATGCAAATAATTCCACAATGTAAATAAATAAAATTCCCCCACCCTCAATATTTGCCAATGTAACTAAACTGCTGGCTTGATTTGTCAAACTAAAGTGTGTGTTACAAGTGAAGAGTTGCCGCCGGCACTTTCCTTTAGTTATCTTTTCCCAGCACTTTAGAGTCTACCATTCCTATTCCACTTAAAACTGAAATGGTAATATGAGCACTTTTAATTTGAAATTTCATCTTTGCTTAATAGCAGTCAGGAAGATGATGAAGACGTTCCCCCTGAGGTGAAGATGGAGCGTGAGAGGGAACGACGAGTGGCTAACAATGCCCGTGAGCGCCTCAGAGTACGGGACATCAACGAGGCATTTAAGGAGCTTGGGAGGATGTGCCAGCTGCACCTCAGTCATGACAAACCTCAGACCAAACTTCTCATCCTTCACCAAGCTGTTAATGTCATCCTCAATTTAGAACAACAAGTCAGAGGTCAGTCTGCACTAAGGGTCTTACAAATGGAAATCACAACTTTATTTCATTAAGAAGGCTAATTTCTGCGTTCCTCTTTCTGTCAGAGCGTAACCTTAACCCAAAAGCAGCATGTTTAAAACGCCGTGAGGAAGAGAAAGTGTCTGGGGTGGTGGGTGAAGCACCCATGCAGCTCTCAGGAGGCCATCCTAGCATGGGTGGAGATGGCCACAATCCAGTTGGCCACATGTAACACCAGGTAGGCCCTAAAGATGGGAGGTAGAATTTAACCCTATAGCAAGTATTTATTACTGGCAGTCACATTTTATCACTTGTGTGTTATGTAGGAATATTACTGCATAATGTCTTTGTGCTACTTCCTTTTTCCAGATCTGGTGGTGTTTTCCTGGCTGTCACAGGATGTGGCCTTAACAGATTTCTTCCACCCGTTATTCTCAAGTGTGTGTGTGTATATGTGGACATGTCTGTGTATTGTCCGTTCAAGTTTCAAGATGCACATTCACACTCGTACACACATGCATACTGCCAAAACTGACACAGCCTGTTTGTCGCACTCCCAACCATGACTACAAGCTCAAATGTGAAGAACTGTTTTTTTTTCCAAGGTTTACTTTTTTTTCTCTTTTCTTTCAAACATGTAAGACTTTTTTTTTTTCTGGTTTTCACACAATGATGACGGAATGCCAGAGTACTTTTTTTTTTTTTTTTGTCCTGCCACACATTGGGGCTTCATACACTGCCGAGAGGTGCTCTGGTGGGGGGAAGAAAAAGAGACGTAGACAAATACAATTTGAATCAAGGATTTGTGCCTAATTGTTACATGTTTTCTATTTGACATTTAAGCAAATTGCTTTACATATGAGGAACATTTATTGTGAGGGATTGCTTATGTGTATGAGCAATTATTTTTAATGTATGTCATTCCCAGCGTGATGGTACAGTCTTACATATGTTATGTAACCAAGCCCATAGTTGAAGTTGAACTGTCAAAATTCTTTTCTTTGTGTGTGTGTGTGGGGCTCGGGGGGGGGGTGGTCACAAGGCAAAGGTCACAGTTTTGACAGTAAAAACGCAGTTTGAAGCATGAAAAAACGGGAAGTCTGACTGGAGCCCGGTTGCATCCCCCAAGGCATCTGGAGACTTGGAATTGAAAACTTCTTCCTTGAAGATGATGAATTAGCCAAATGGTAGAATGTGTCAACAAAACAAAACTGTTCTTCCTGTTTGTTGACCACAAGTTTGAGTGTTACTCCAGACGTCCCTTGTTATCGATCCAGGTTTTTGTACCGCTTTATGTACGAAACCATACACACAAGAGAAAGCACAGTTGTGTAGTTTTAGGCTGGACTTTGACTGTTGACCTGCATTGCATTTCAGTCCCTGAAAGTCTGTATGAAAGCCATTTGAATTACTCGCCAAGTGAACGGCGCCCTTTAGTGCTGTAACTTTGTTGAAATGGTTTGACAGTGCCAGCAGACTTAACAGCTCGAATATTTCCCCTTAATTGAAGTTCAGCAAAAGACAAAAAAAAAAAAAAAAGAAAAAAAAATTTAAATCAAAAAAATATCTGGGTTTCTACAAAGGAGGGATCTCATCAGTCCGCAGGTGTTAAAGCAAACAGGCTTCTGTGTAACTGAGGCTTTGTTTCCTAAATGAGCATTCCCACTTGCAGCCCTTCACCTTTCTCCTAAGTAAGTGTGTTTTCACGTTTCTTACTGAGAGAAGTGTGATGTGTAAATTCACTTCATACATTATTCTGTTTCATTTTTCAAAATTAAATATATATAAAAATATATATTTTTTGTTAGTCTATACATTGTAGATTTTTTACATAAATGGCAATATTAGTTTGAAGTTTAGAGTGTATTGTAGATGAGCTGTATAAGGGGATATTTGACATTTATTTCAAAATTGAACTGGGATGGCAGCGGAAAAAGGGTCGACGGATGATAAATGGAAATTGTTGAAAGCGTTTGGTGTGTCCTTTTTATTCCAGTTTTAGTTGTAAGGCATATCATCAGCTACCCAGATTCATTCTTTCTTTCCATTTGGGAATGTGTGGGCAGAGTTTGTGCCACAGTCCTGTTGAGGTGTTCTGACCTCGGCAGGGGGCACTGGGGAGAAAAATGTGGGAGGGGATTTTTGTCTCTAACAGTAATTATGCAACTGGTTTTTGAATGTAGCTATCATACAAATGTGGATCGCCTTCATTTTCAAAGTTGTGTTCCTGGGTTTTGTCAGTACAGTATAATAGTTTTTCATTTCTTTCTTTTTTCCCTAATGTCCTCAACCAAATGGCTCGCAGTGTGCAGCTCACTGTTCAACTTCCTGCTCACTTATTTTGGAAGCAGATGCCGGCATTTGGGTATAAGGTTAAGGATAATATGGAGAACAAAACAGTGTTATTGTGATGTTATTCCCATGTCATGTTATGTTGTGAATGGCTTCTTTTTACCAACATGTAATCACAAATGGGAGGTTTTTGTGTGTTTGATTTCTACAAAAAGAGATGAAGAAAAAGACCTATACAAATCAATAGTGTGGCCTTTTCATTCTCAAGACTTAAGATGTCATGATGGGAGAGTGATACCTTATCAGTGCCTGAACTTGTATTTTTTTTTTTTCCATTTAAGACAGTTTTTATTTTGTGAATCATATCATTTCATTTATCATGGAGATTAAAGAGGTACTTGTTCATTCCCCCACCCTCCCTTCTCCTAATGCTTTTTTCAGTTTTCAGGAAGAAGTTTAAATGGTATAAAGAGATTTTCTTTCAGTGTATCTAGTTAAATAAATAAATGTTACATAGCTCTTGTTTAGTTTTTATTCCCTTTTTTCCCTGAATTATTCAACTGGATTGTCCAATCTGCTGTTTTAGTTAAGGTTGTGGTCATGGGTCCAGTTCATGAGTTTTCTTTCTGTCTGCCCTATATTGCTTAAAAAAAAAGAGGCAGAGTTCAGAGAGATGCTGTTTTTGGCTCTGCTTGTCTGCCTTTGATGCACATGAACATGTTTCAGTATGTGCTGCTTTGGTGTCAATGTGGAGAGTTTATTTTCAAGTGTAGCTGGAACCTCTAAAGACTTGGAGCATTTTAAATTTATGTATCTCAGCTCGCAAGCCCTTGGCTGCAGTGACTTTGAGTATATGTAGTCATTAGTGGCAATTTTCACCCCTGACATTTACTCTTCTTGCTCTTTGGTGGTATCGATGGTGACTCTTTTGAGACCTTCTGATCACTTCTCTCAACAAGTTGTGTTTGAAGTTTTGTCTCATTACATGATCAGTAAATGTACTGAATGTTGCGATTTATTCCAAGGGAAAATCGGATTAGATGTAAATTAGTATTCCATTAGCTGAAATTATGTGACTGGGGGAACTTTCTTGATTGATGTCTTAACATAGACACAGTTTGAAATCTGCAGGAAAAAAAAAAAACCCAACCCCGGTCACTACAGGAGTGTGTAAATGTTTCAGCTGATGGGCTTGGACTTTTGTTTAAAGGAAAGCAGTGATTTAAAAACTGCTTTTCTACAATTTTGTCATCTTTGTTGAAAGGGGTTAGACCATTGAGTGTTACATTCACAGGCACAGAGCTCAAGATCTTGGAGTGAGGACGCTGTTGGTCCTCTAGTGCCTCACTCAATCTGTCTCTTTTATATATATATATATTTACATATATAAATATATATAGTTGAGAACTGTCCTGTAAATAACAGTAATGTAGCAATAAATGTGCCATTTTTAATAACAGATTATACCTTTTCCAATGTCTGGCTTTTGAATATTGTATACATAAAAAAAGGAAAATAAAGAAAACCATTGTAATAAAGGGTTAAATTAATTTGTCCATATTTTCTATTACTAATATTCGGATAGGGTAAAAAAAAAGTTTATTCAAGCTTCATGGGAATGCAACAAAGAAGCCACATTTAAGGGATGGTGTGAGCCATTACTATAGCTTTAAAAGCCAACATGTTTAAACAGCCCTCTGTTGTAAATGCAGAGCTTTTAAAATGGTGGCCTGAAACGACCCTGAGCTGCTGCACGCAACCGCGGACATACTTGTTACTTTTAAACAGGCATAACAAGAGGCACCACGGGGTCCTTCACAGTCGGCGCAACCACAAGAAGGTCACAATGGTCCAGAAAATACTAAATAAAATAATCGGAGCCAAGTACATTGCTATTGCAAGGACGTGGTAAGTAACGAGGGGGATTACTTTGTCAGGGATGAATTTTTGGGCTGTTTGCTGCTGTGCTTGCGGTCGTACCGTGAACGTTTCTGTGTCCTCTGTCACCTGTTTAGCCTAGCTGGCTAGCTGTTTATTTTTATAGCTATGCTTTATTTTCTGCTGAAATGTATGGGTTAGTGTAACAGATCGGTTAGTTTACAGCTAGAGTAGTGAAACGGGATAATTTCAGTGAAAATGTATGTCTTATTATTTTGTCTTGAACGTGTCAAAGACCTCAAGATAACCATCCAAATCCCCTCAGTGAGAAGAGGACCGCTCATACTGGTTTTCCTGGCATATAGTGGGATGTAAATGCACAGTTCACCTGAGAAATATTACCTTCTATTGTTTCAGAATCATTCTGTATAATCAAAGCATGATATATTTATTGTTTTATTCAGTATAAGAGGTAACGATTTGTTTTTATTTTACATCAAATGAAAGGATTTGCTTGTGTTTTTATACTCAATTATACTTGTATGTTTATAGTTACTGCTACCTACCCATTTACAAAAATTAACATGTTTCTAATCTTTGGATCAATAATAATAGGAGATCCTCATCAATTTATTGGAGCTAGACTCCAACTGATGTACTGGTGTACCTATATTAGAGGTAATAGGCTGATAATAGGGAATCAGGGGGATTTGTTGTCCAAAACAATATTTTGTGGTTAGCAATAGTGTGATGCAGAGTTTGACCAGACGGAGTGGCACCACCTCCATTGTTTCCAGCATGCTTAGAGCTGCCTGCAGCACCTGCAGCAGAGTGGCATCAGTAAGCTGCTTACTAGTTTGTGAAGTGCATTAACAGAAAGTTAGTATCGTCCCCATAATTTTACCTTTTCAATGTAACTTTAGCATATTGTCATTTTATTTATATATAAACCATGGGAACCCTTTTTTTTTTCCTGTTAGTAATTTATGCCCCCTGTTTCAACCAGGAAGTCATCTTCCTTTTCAGTGCATTTTTTAATTAATTCATTTTTTTTGGTAAGCAAATTTGTCTTGTCATCACCAAGTAGTCCAACTTTAAAAATAAAATAAAATAAATAGATATATTTGGCGTCTATAAAAAATCAGCATGTCGTGTGGTGACTGATTATTCTTCTGTCTGACCTGAGGGGTGTAATCCAAGCTGCTCTTGATGTTATGGTTAAATTTGTGTCTTATTCAGGAGTCCTTTGTTTTCTTCCATCCAGGGTCCCAAACATGGTTGCCTGGGGAACAGTCGGCGGCGTGGCACTCATTCACTTCACAGACTGGCGATTAGTGCTAGACTACGTGCCATACATTAAAGGGAAGTTCAAGTCGGACGAGTAAAGTAAACAATAACGTGAGTGTGTTATAGCTGTATCCCGCAGTATGAAAGCCACAGAGATCAATCTGTTCTCATTTGCCTGTTAATTAAAAAAAAAATGTGCAAGAATAAAGGCTCCATGCTTCTGTATAATTAAGGTTTTTAAATGATGTATTTTTTATTTTTGTATCATTATCAACAATGTGACAGTGTTTGTGTATAATACACACATCACAGATAATCCATTCTATAATTGTTGCGCATATATTAACGTTCCCAGGCCCTTTCAATAGTTAGAGACCTTTGGAGCCCTCCACTCTATCCCAACCTATTTAACCCTCTGTGGATCATGTCAGACATCATTCACTTGTTGCATCAGACAGCCTGTTAATGAATGGACCCATATGTCTGCCTACAGGACCAGAACTTTGGGATGGGTGGATTGCTTTCACAGCTCTGTGGGACACCCTGTCTCAACAGTCAGTCCCTGAGGGCTTGTTAGGAGTTTGGACTTCAGGATGCACACTCTTTATTACCTGATGTTTTTTGATTCAGTGTTATTAAATGTGAATAAATTGAACTTATGCCCATATGACTCCATGCTTTGTGAATTCACAACTATTAAAATGATTTGTTTGAGCTTGTATGATGAGAAGTTGTCTTTTATGTCTATTAAAGTATGTTTGCAATAAAAAAAAAAGAAAACGGAAAAAAAACACGGATTTATTTGTTTTTGTTTAGTAGCTTTGACAGCATGATTTTTTTTGTACTGTAAAATGAAACCTTAAATAATTACAGTGAGTCTTAAATGTTTGTTGTATTTTAAGCCCTGCGGCTCATCCAGAATGGGCCAGTTTGAGCCAGACATTATGCTCATTTTATCAGGCAGGCTGCTGCGAAATTTGCGTGGATAATGTCTTTCATTTCTAACATCGAAGGGGGAGGGGACTGAAAGAAGAGGGGAGAAGGGATTTAACATAGCGAGAGGGAGAAAACGAGATAGTGTCTTCAAGATGGATAAAAACGAGTAAGTACATGTAAAGGACAATAAAACCACGAGCAGTGGGTTTAATTGTAACTGTAGCGTTTGATGCGTTATTTGTCGTATTCGGAATATATTTGGAAAGTATGTTTTATCATCGATTAGGCAAATACATTGGTGTAGACTCTTCGCATTCTGCAAATATCCTTGCACCGGCTTGCGGCCAGGATGTCCGT
Organism: Pterophyllum scalare; assembly: GCA_024447675.2. Taxonomy (NCBI): domain Eukaryota; kingdom Metazoa; phylum Chordata; class Actinopteri; order Cichliformes; family Cichlidae; genus Pterophyllum; species Pterophyllum scalare. The sequence goes on from JAMQGT020004400.1 coordinate 167,773, forward strand.
CTCTTTGGATCCTTACAGTACGGTTTAACATTCCCGATATTTACAGACAATGTTGAATTAAGCATGGAGGCGGTACTGCGTCGACACTGTGCTGTTTCGGCGCAGATTTTAGCCATGCAAAGTACATAATATTTTTCTTTCCCCTCTGCATTGTTTTATACAAACAAAGCTTCCATGTGTGCTTAACATGTTTTTGAAATGCTGTGTGTTAGATCGATAAGATCTACTTTGTTCATTGATTAAAGCCGGCTCCGAGTCCGAATGACAACGGTCGGCATTGTCGGCGGAAAACGCGGCTCTCCAGTTTCACGAAGCTCACACAGAAACTTGCGCATTTCGGTTTTGAAATGGCAAATAAATGTCTTTATTTTGCGGCGTTTGATTATTTAGCGACGTTCGTGATTGTTGTCAATGCAGTTTCGTGATTATTGTTTACGGTCTATTTGTAGCTGGAGCCTAATTTATGTTTGCCATAGATTAACGTCGCCGTGGTGTTACGCCACTGGCGTCCAGCTACATGTAGTGTAAAACACAACTTCCGGTAAGATTTATTTTTCAAAATAAAAGAACGTAAGCGTCGCTTGAGCTCAAGAATTTGTAGGATTTAACTGCATAACCAAAGGTTTGGTATAACTAAGTACAGCAAAGGAAAAAATATGCATTTGTTATTTAATATTTCAATTATATATTTAATTGCATAACTGCACTCATATATTTGAGAAAGCATTTTTAATTCAAAATGAACATGGGATAATCATAAAGGCTCTAAAAAACTAAGTAGACTGAGTTATTTTTTACTATTTATTTTTGATTAAGCTTTACATTTCAAAGTCAAGAATGAACTTATGCAAATTAATTTAAATTAGAGGAAAAAGGAAAAAAGTAAGTTCAAATACACCCAGACCGTGTCCATTGCACAGTCCTTAGTGATATTGCATAGGGCATTCTGAGTTGCAGCAGTTTAAACACATGTAATTATAATTTTGTTTATATTCCAATATAATTGCATTTAAATACATTTCAATTGAAATTAAGATTAAAATTTTGAGAGACAACTGAGTAGAAAACAGATCAGAACACACTAAGAATATGAGACTAAATAATATCAGTTCAGATAGCTGTACTTGATACATTCACCCAATAGACCCCACATAGGCAAAGTACAACTTGATGACCAGAATTGGCCCATGGTCAGTCTAGCTCATAGTATCCTGAAAGAACAAAACAACCCCTCCAAAAGTCAATCAGAGCACAGTGTGTACCAGAGCAGGTGGCCTGGACAGTCAGGTGGGGGGCATTAGATTCAACTCACTTCGCCTTTTCATAAAAAATAAAATAAAAAATAAAATAAATAAATAATGCTGCCACCTGCAAAACAAATTCAAGCATCAACAACCTATCTGAAACCACACATTCATTTGTTTTGTATGTTTTAAGTAATATCATGCTTTAAAGATAGCCTCATGAGCTGATGATGACCTTTCTGAGTTCTAAAAAGATGCACGGGAGTTGCCGATTTTCCAGGGTCTGAATCATATGCTCCAAAATCAGTGTCCCCCTCAGTCATGCTGCTACAATTGGTACAAATGCTGTAAGTTAGTATTAACCGAATAACTAACATGGGCTTGATTGTTACTACAGTAACTTGTGGGTATTTAACATTTATATTACCAAATTATATGCAACAGTTGTACTTATATTTGTAAAAAGTATGTCTGTAGAATTCAGCTGAGGGGGCACAGTGACCTTTTTGGATGGGCTTGCACCCCCACAACACACATGCTAAGAAATCTTGAGGTGAATGATTTACAAAGAGTCTGTATTAAGGCTATTATAGTTAATTAAAAACTAAATTACATATGAAAAAAATGTGAACTGAAAGAAAAAACACTTTGGAAGCAAACTTTAACACACAAAAAAGTAAAACTAAATACAGCCGTCCATTCCTCCATTTTCTTCCACTTAAACAAGTTCAAAACTATAATAACTCGTCTCTACTGCCGTGTAACTCAGATCCAGTGCAGCGTGTTTCAAAAGTAACCTCTGTCTATTTAGGGGATTATATTTCCTTTTTTTTTAAACATTAATAATATTTTCCCTTCCCTTGGCCCCTTGCTTTTCTACCGAAATCCCAACACACTAACTTCCTATTTATCTCGCGGCATCTTGATGTAGCCTCGCTGTCCTGTTTTCCTTGCGGATGTAGCCCTCGTGGCCCGGAGAGACAGTCAGGTAGTGATGTGGCTGAGGTCCGTGGCGGAGCGATCTGTGCGACGACAAAGAGATGAGATGTGAGCAGAGAGATCCCACTACAGAGGACGCACGTAGTAACATGGTCGAAACAAAAGCGTGAGAAGCGATAGGCCTACCATCCCAAAAACAAACAAACAACAAAAAAAATTATTTATATCGGCACATTTCCTAAAACCAAGTGTGGTTATCTGCAGTAAGTTTTAGTGGATTTAGAGATTACTCGCGTGGGAAATGGAGAAGAAAAGGTGGGATTGCACTGCTCTCCCCAAAGGCTGGAAAATGGAAGAAGTGACCAGAAAGTCCGGTTTGTCAGCTGGGAAAAGCGATGTCTATTATTTTAGGTACTGCACGAGCTAAGGGCTTGCAAAAACTTAGTTGCACGAGACACCGAGTTTGCGGACGGAAACGGGCAGGAGTGTGATCAGTGGTCGATGTAAAGTTTGGGAATGGGAGGTAGAGGGGGGGCTGTGTGTGCTGCACGACGACGACAACAACAAGGCCAGCCAGGCCATGTCCTCTCAACAATTGTTGGGATAAAGAGTCTGTCCAAACGTGCAGGCTAGTAGTAGTAGCAGCTGCAGCTCCTCGTTCCTGCCAAGGTCTCCAGATGAATAAACCTCAGTGTAATCTCAGTTAATTACCTTTTATTTCCCAGTGAAGTGAATCAACAAACGCCAGATTTGTTCTCCTTTAGCAGAGGAGAAGAGCAAGATGAGGAACAGAGGCAAGAGAGGGGGAGGCGGGTCGGTTGTATAGTTTGTGGTAGGCTAAATGTACAATCATACTGGTGTTAACTGTGTGGTGTGTGATGTAAGATGCATCTGCATGAGTTACTATAGCACGTATCCACCCACAGTTGTTGTCGGTCATTGCTCAGGCTCAAGACGATGTTGCTCCCACCAGGGGAGCTACAATGTTTCCATTTTGAAACATTTGGTCCAGTGTTAGTTTTTGCCATGTTTACATTGTGATCACTAATGTGGAGAGGAGGGGGTGGAGTTTAGTTACACATGTTCAATATATATTTTCATATCTGCTCATTTTTACTAAGATGTTTCCAGCTTTTTAATAGATGACAGGGCTAAGGTAGAGTCTGCATCCATTTCACAAAGTGCTCATTTGCTCATTTGGATGTCCTGCTTCTCTTTTGCTGTTGACTTGTTGCATGTTGTAGTCTGTGTGTTACACTTTTCTGTCTTCTGGTGTGATCTGTGTGTTTTTGTTTTTCCTGCCTTTCATCATGGTTTGGTTTTCAGTTTTGATGTCTCTTTGGTGTGACCTTTCCTTTTGCTAAGAGACAGTATTAACATGGTGTTTTTTTCCCCCTCCCCTCCCCTCCCCTCCCCGCGTCTCTCCGCCTGCCTTGTTAGTCCATCTGGGAAGAAGTTTCGGAGCAAGCCTCAGCTGGCCCGTTACCTTGGTAACCAGATGGACCTCAGCTCTTTTGATTTCCGCACGGGAAAGATGTTGATGAGCAAGCTGAACAAGAATCGCCAGAGACTGCGATATGATAACAACAACCAGAACAAGGTGACACGAATGTGCTCGTGATGGTCAGCCAGTTGACCTCAGCACTAAAATGGTCTCCAAGATTATCTTATATTTATTGTCTGTCGGGTTATTTGCATACTAGAATTCTGAATGGGAAGTCTGATCTATGAAGAGCCACAAATTCCCACAAGTAAAGGAAAGAAGTGCACAGCCACCGCCTTTGTAAATTTAATCTGTTTTATGGGCTTATATGCTTCTCTACTTGATAAACAGATTTTATCAGTAGACCTAAGGGGTTTACAAGTGAGATTAAGGGGTTAGCAATGTGTACTGAGCCTAAAGCAAGAGCCAAAGATGTTTCTGTTAAACAGGATAGATCACCTTGGTAACAGGTTAGCTGTGCAGCCCACACTTTTTGGCCAGCACAGCTAACTGCTCCAGAGAAGATGATGTTCAAGAGATTCTCCAAATATACTGCTCAAAAATTAAAACACCTTTTTAATCAAAGTATAGCATCAAATCAATTAAACTTCTGGGATATTGATCTGGTCACTTAAGTAGCAGAGGGGCTGCTAATCAGTTTCAGCTGCTTTGGGTGTTAATGAAATTAACAAAAGGTGCACTAGAGGGGGAACAATGAGACAACACCCAAAACAAGAATGGTTTACAGGTGGAGCCCACTGACATTTTTTCCTCCGCATCTTTTCTGAGCCCCCCCAAACTAGTTTTGCATTTGGCTGTGGTCACTACTGGTAGCATGAGACGATACCTGGACCCTACAGAGGTTACACAGGTAGTCCAACTCCTCCACATGTGACAAACATAAAAGGATCTGGAGAAGCTGTGGAGAATGTTATGCTCCCTGTAACATCGTTGAGCATGATCAGTTGGGATTGTTGGTCAGTGATGGTCTGGCGATGTTTATCCACACACAGACCTCTACAGGCTAGGCAGCGGCACCCTGACTGCCATTAGGTATCTGGATGAAATCCTTGGATCCACTGTCAGACCCTACATTGGTGCAGTGGGTCTTCAGTTCTTCGTGGTGCACGACAATGCCCGGCTTCATGTGGTGAGAGTATGCAGGCAGTTCCTGGAGGATGAAGGAGTTGATACGATAGACTGGCCCCCATGCTCGCCTAACCTAAATCCAACAGAACACCTCTGGGACATTATGTTTTGGTCCATCCAATGCCACCAGGTTGCACCTCAGACTGTCCAGGAGCTCAGTGATGCCCTGGTCCAGATCTTTCATTTCAATCAAACGATGTGGCATCCTTTCATTCCAAACACATTACAGAGTCCATATCATATCCATATCCATCATGATTTTTTTCCCTATTTAGATCTGATATGTTTTCGAACCATTCCTTTAATTTTTTTTTGTGCAGTATATTCCCGATGATGTGCTCTAAAGTGATGTAGATCCTCAGCAGGAGGAAACACAGATTAGGAAACTGATTGTTTAATCGGCGGTTATCACAAATAATATTAAATCAGAAGTGAGAGATGTGGTGAGTGCATATACAGATCAGAGAGAAAGAGATAAAACATAGCTTATGAAGTAAGTCAGTAAAACCAAACTGGTTCTAGGTATGGCTAGAAATATGAGGAATGGGATAGTAGCAGTTCATGAGTTTTAAGTGTTCCTATGTGCAGCTGTAAAATTGGAAATAACTGGCATGCAGCTTGCAAATAAATAAGATTAACATTTTTCTGCATTTTTTAAGTTCCTTTTGATGCTGGATGATGTGGAAAAGAAGAGCTAAATTAAATAAGGTGTCAAATAGCCTTTCTTATAGGAGATTAAACTGGCCCAGGAAAAAGCTTGTTGATAACCACTGTCATGATACCTCATGCTGGTGTTAGGTGTTGCCAAGTCATCTAGCATCAAGAAAGTCTGGTTTTGTTAAACTTGCTTTGGACTGCACCTCGCATGAGCAGTGTGCAGGTCAGCTCATTTAGGCCTCATTCACACAAGCCTGAAGACCAGTTAGCCACCATTTGGCAACCACCAGTCATGCAGCAACCAGTTGTTGGA